>JANEYF010003759.1:180000-371013 GCA_029963845.1 Rhamnusium bicolor
TAGATGGAACTAGAATTTGACAAGAACGGCCGGGAATGTTACGGAATGTTCTAGACCGTGTGAATGGATGTATAAATAAGACGCACGGTGGGCCGAGACTCAGTATTAAGTTGAAAGTGAACGAGTAAAGAAGAAATAAGATAGAGACTTAAAAGTGCTTAATTGTGATTATAGTACAGACAGTTAATTAATCTATTGTTTTTGATTATTAATTAGTTAATAAAGTAGTGAATAAGTGTTATCTGGACTTTATAGGTGTCTGTGTCGATAGCAAACACGTGACAATACATCATGATCAAACAAAATATCTGCATTTCTGAAATAAAGATGGAGTTTACTTGTCAAATTAATGTTTCTCAAAAATCAATATCTGTCATGATTCACATTTCTTCTTCATTTCAAAGGCAACTACGTTTAACAAAATCATTAACGATGTTTAGTACCAAAATCCAAGTATCTCAAAAAGTTTTTGGAGATAACTTGGCACATGTTGGTATTTTCGAAATTAGAAAAATGAGGAAATACGAATTATTTTAAATTATACAGGATGTCCCATTAAAAAAACAAAGTAAGGTGTCATGTTTCTAAAACGCAATACTTAATTATTTCTCGAATAAAAATTTGGTTTCCGTAAAAAAAAATAGTTAATAAAGGTATTTTTCGATAAATTCAAAAATAAGCAACGTATTTTAAAAAAGGAAATTTACACGTGATAACCCTCTATATAGTAATTAGTAAACTGCATAATCTTGACTTGTAAATGGTGCACACCTTAATAAAATCTGTACAGTATTTGGATAAAAGGATAATTTTTTGTTTATACCATTTCAACCAGTTATTGGGTAGGGCAGTTGCTCATTTGTTTTTAAATAACCACTGACCTCTCTCTGGAATAAATTTTCTTCGTTATAGCTATCAAGCCTCTATGATCCTGCTGATAGCGAAAAATAGTGTTCATACACTTTAAAGCAAGAACTAGTGCTGAGACCGAAATGCAGATAATAAATGTAATAGCAGCGTTACCGAATTTTTTATTTTTCGTATTGACAAAAGTATCATTGCTTTGCCCGTTGCAGTAGCTTGATGGCACTTTAGATAAAAATGTTTGATTCAGTCTGATTTAAACCTTATTTTTCTCACTCCAAGCTTGCAGTCTCATTTTTTATTTGTTCCTGTTTTGGACTTATGTCTACAAGTTAGTGTAAGTGCATATACAAAGCACAACCGAGCGAAATTTGTGTGTGTATATTGGAAAAGTGGGAAACACAAGTTAGAACATCTTGATGCGTGTGTGCATACCGGAAGCGTATTTGAGCGAGTCGTCGTGAATCTTGACCGAGCGTTCCGCTCGAAGACAAATCAGTTTGTCTTTGGGGGTGAAATACTGCAGTTCATTGAGCTGAAAATGGTGGACATCGAAAAATTTATCAATGAAATATATGTATACGAAATGTGTTTTGTTTCTGAATGCGTCCCTCCATTTTCTCAAAATGTAAGAAAAAGTATTTTCGATCATTCGAAAGTATCTGTAAAATCATTTGGAATCGTCTTGCAAACTTTTATACATGTGATCAAATTCGCCAAGTCGTTTTCGTGATACATTAATATTGTGCATCCAAAATCTTCTTGTCAACATGTCGTTTTTTATTAAGAAATTTTCCAATAATAACAGTAATGTTTTTGTGTCCATATCGTAACTGTTCGTCATTGACTTGCTAGAAAAACAATAGAGAAATCCGCTTTGTAGAGCACATTCAGTATGAAGACAAATATATTACCGCTCGGTTTCGCTACGATACGCTCCCGACGAACCCGCTCGCTTTCATTTAATATGTGCACGTACACTTATTGGTGGTGGAGAAAAATAGAATAATTTACTATAATTTCCATCAATAGTTAAAACACGTATTATTCTATTTTCTATTTGTCCAGATATTTTTTCTTAATCGATTCCTTTGTAAATTATAATTATTATTTTCATTAAAGTAGTTGTAATATTGATGGCGACGATCAAACATCAACAACTATATCAACAACTTCTATAAATAAAGATAAAAACTTGTCCGTTTTATGCAAATAAATCAGAGAAAATATTTAACTTATATTTAGAATTCAATTCGATTTAACTTTAACGTTAAATTTTAATGTTAAATTTGATTCGTAAACTAAAAAAAAATTATTACGAACATTATATTTTGTATATAAATTAAATTAAAATTTCAGAACAAATCAATGTAAATATAAATTTATTTTATTTTATGGAAAACTTAATTTAACTCACATCTACTGTAAAATAATAAATCAGAATTGGGCGAAAATAAAACTAAAATAAACCTCTCCGTTAAAACATACGAACAATTTTTTGTAAATTTACATAATTAGAAAAACATCAGTTGTATAATATAATAATGACGAAGGACTTGTGATTTTGTAGAAAAATATTTACCAATATTTGCTGCTTGATAACCATAACAATACCGAGACAAATTAATTAATCTAATCCTCACCACGCAGGGACCGAGATTTAGATTTTCTCAAAAAATTAAATAAAAAATTATTCATACAAAATCATAGGCACGAGATATATTTCATCTGTTTTCCAAATAAACTACTAACAATTACCTTCTTGTGCAAAAACTGCTCTCATTGCATCTGGATCTGACAAAAAAACAGCGGTAACTGGCCCAACATTATCCTTAAAAATAGATCCTAGTTCCTTGTGTCTCTTGTCGATGTACTCGTGTAGTTTCGGTGGACCTCCTGCAGCTAATAAGGAAAATGTAGTTCCAATAAGAGGTAGACCCCTCGGTGAAGGAATATCTTGGAATTCCAAAACAGCTGAATAACTCGCACATCGCGCAGTACATAATAATTTATTTAAAACATAATTGTAGGGGCGACACAACATGGTTAATGTTAATAATCACACTGTTTGAGATCTGCGCCTATAGGTGATATCTAGGCATTTATAACGGAACCTCATCTAGGAGGTCAGGTACTATTACTATTTCATGGAAGAGACAAATTTTATTTACTCCGTCCACTGGCAATTCTAGAATTTATTTATTACAGGAGGCACTCACAGTCTTCTAACAGTTCTAACGAATACGAAATTATAATAGTATACTATTTGTTTATTTGTACATGCGCATTGAAGATTTATAATGTGTATTGAAATTCCAGACATACACACACAGCGTGACTACATTACTCTAATTATGTTAGATAATAAAATACATATAATTATATACAAGTGGAATTAAGATGCAACATAGGCGTGCGTGCAAATTTTGCTGGGACACAGATAAAAATTATATTATACGTATTGAAATCCGTAAAATTTGGGTGTATTATTGTTTAATATCACCTTGTTTATTTCAGATTATACAAATATCTCTCATGTGTAGCAAGATAAAAATGTTTTTAGAAACAAATTCTTTTATTATGATGTAATCATTATTTTTGATATAAGATGTACGTTTAACTACATGTTTAGTTACGATAGCATATCATATAAGCTTTAGTTGTAAGAATTAAGTGAATATTATTTAAATGTTTATATACAGGGTGTTTCAGGAGTAACTGAACAAACTTAAAATCCGAATTCAGGTCCTCAAAATAACATAAAAGAAATAAAAAGAGTTTCTAAATGATTTAAACTTCCAAGCCAAATTTTTATATGATGGAATTCGGGTCCATTACAAAGTTCGAATAAAAAATAAAATGGGCGTTGCTAATTTTACCAATGAAGGAAGATTGAAAAAATATCTTTTAGAAGCGTTCCTATTTGTTGAAAATCTCTGCCAAATACATTTTTTTTTTTTCCGAAATAAGTAAAAAATTAAAACCTATTTTTAGCCTCCATCTTTGGAGGAGTGTCATTCTTTAACGAAGCGTTTCCGGGCATAGGTACCTCTATATGACATTTTTCTCTTATTTTGAGGTCCTGAATTCAGATTTTAGGTTTGTCCTGTTAATTCTGAAACACCCTGAATAGGTTGTTTTTAATCATTTTAGAGAAAATTAATGTACACAGCCATATTAAGGCAAGTGCCAAAGAGGGACGACCCCCTAGGCACAACTCTCAAGGTGGCTCCATCCGTAAGGCGCAGTTACTAGAGAAAATAAAATGATGTTTTATATAAAAAGGGGAAGAGGGCACAGTTTTTGTCTTAGTTCTATTTTGTTAATGTAATCTTTCATACAGTACAAACATATCAATTGAATTTTCACTGGATGTCTACTACACATCCAACAAGATGTCACAGAATGCTGCATCTAATGGGTGAAGCATTTATAGCTATTTATTCGGTACCGAGGGTCGATGGTTCAATTCCATCGTGGAGCAAGCCAGAAATTATATTTGTAATTTGTTTCAGGCTAGGATAAGAAATAGAATTGTCGATGCCCTAGATGTGATCCGGACTCCACAATAAACTGTAGGGCCTCTTCTCTTGTTACCCAACACAGAATCCTAGGATTTTCCGATGGTTACCTCGATGACTTGAGAGACGATTAATAACATTTTAATGAAACAAATCAAAACGTTTAGACTAGAAAATTAAATTATTGAATAAAGTGTTTTAAATTCAAAATAGTATATTGCATTTTTGGTAAATACAAAAAGCAAAAAGCAAAAACCCTACACTCATTCTAAAATGAGGTAAATTCGAATATACAGTATGTTTCGTTTACTCTATAAGATTGAGTTCGGAGTGTGGATTGTTGACTTTTTTATTTTTAATATTTTATTTAGACAAAATAATAAAAATTTTTAATTTTCTCTCCCTTTTTTTTTTTTTTTTTTTTTTTTTAAAAAAAAAAAAAAAAAAAATTCCTTTTTTTAAATTTTTTTTTTTTTTTTTTTTTTTTTTTTTTTTTTTAAAAAAAAAAAATTTTTTTTTTTTAAAAAAATTCCTTTAAAAAAAATTTTTTTTTAAAAAAAAAATTTTTTTTTTTTTTAAGACGTTTTTTTTTATATCTGATATTGACTGGAGGGCCCCTGAAATAACACCTAATCTCCGCCTCGTTGTTTCTTTATGGTTGAGTGGACTGAATTTTAAAGCAGCGTTTCATACTGTTACGATCTAAAAAAAAACTTTTACGTCATGGGCCTCTACCATTTATTATTTATTACACTTAAAAATTTTTAGGTGATAAATCGTGAATTACACGTGTCTAAATATATAATTTCCACAAAACATAACATTTTAAAATACATATATACTCGTATCAGTAGAGTGAATAAAAATGTTTTATTTGAATAATAAGTCGATAATATGAGAATGTGTATACTTAATAAGCAGCAGAAGTAAAATATTTATTCTGTTTTCCTTGAAAAACGAAATCGGAACGAAACAAATGATTAAATCCCCTGCCCAACCGGAGATAGCCTCTTACACTAGTGATGTTTTAAATACTCAGTGACCATCATTTAAAATTATTTTTTGAACTAATTTCAAAAATGTTTCATGATGCACATACAAAGAGCTTTTACATGCGTAAAAAAATTCGAGTCATCAAATACTTATCATGTAAAATCAACAAAAAATATGTTTTAAAATAACCTAAAAAATATTTATCTATAACGGACATCTTTAAAATAAAAATAAGTACATGTTCCTGAGCTCAGGGTCCTTTATAGCCTGGAGACCTTCGCAGAACCTTTATATCTGCCACCGGGTTATTGCCTTACCGCAAAAGGTCGTATGTTGATAATAGAATAATCGGTTACTATCTGGTATCCACCCTATCCGACCAATAAATGGAAATATTCGGAAATATTCTTTGGGTCGTATATTAAATATGATAAACATAAACACAAACATAATAAAATGTTTTAACAATTAACAAAATATTATGTATATGTACAGTGTGGAAATTAGGTAACATAAATTCAGTAATTCCGTTGATATTAATTTTTTGGAAAAAATCTCGAAGGGTATAGCGATATTAACTTCAGCAAATATTTTCAGTCTATTTTCAGTTTCTTATGTTATTTATTTTTTAAGTTATGAAGTCATATTTTTTTTTAAAATGACAACCTATATTTTTTATTATTGATTGGTAGTAGTATTTATTCGGTTCTGACCGTATAAAATTTTCAATATGTTATATTTGAAAAAAATCGAGAAAAACAGTCAAAGTACAAATAACAAAAATTCATTAAATTGAGAAAATTTATCTAGTTGCCTAAGTTTGACGGAAAGTTATCGACGGCACATTCGTTTTTATTTTGAAATTATACAAATAGTTGAAAAATCGAACTAATGTGATACACCGCAACTAGATAAATTTTCCCAATTTTGAATTTTTGTTATTTGAATTTTAAATTTTTTTCTCGATTTCATAATATTGAAAATTTTTGAAACGAAACACAAAATCAAAAAAATATAGGTTATTATTTAAAAAAAGCCGATGACGCATAATTTAAAAAATAAATGATTAGAAACTGAAAATAGACTTTTTGCTGAAGTTAAAATCGCTATACCCCTTCGAGATTTTTTCCAAAAAATTAATATCAACGAAGGTGAATTTATGCGTTACAAAGTTCAAATAACAAAAATTCATTAAATTGGGAAAATTTATCTAGTTGCCGGTGTATCACATTAGTTCGATTTTTGAACTATTCGTATAATTTCAAAATAAAGACGAATGTGCCGTCGATAACTTTCCGTCAAACTTAGGCAACTAAATAGATAAATTTTCCCAATTTAATGAATTTTTGTTATTTGAACTTTAGGACTATTTTTCTCGATTTTTTTCAAATATAACATATTGAAAATTTTATACGGTCGGAACCGGAATAAAAACTACTACCGGAATCAATAATGAAAAATATAGGTTGTCATTTAAAAAAAAAGTCGATGACGTCATAATTTAAAAATAAATGACGTAAGAAACTGAAAATAGACTGAAAATATTTGCTGAAGTTAATATCGCTATACCCCTTCGAGATTTTTTTTCCAAAAAAATTAATATCAACGGAATTACTGAATTTATGCGTTACATAATTTCCACACTGTATGTGCTGTATCTTGTTTTTATCAACAGCTAAATAAAAATGTGTGTTCTCTCTTATAAAAACAAAAATGCAATGTAAATGAACAAAAACTAGAGATATGTGATATTTTAGATTCGGTATATTTTTCACTGTGATTGAGAAATCACAGTCACACTGTGATTAAACTGCTACCAAACCAGTGACTGTGAATTTTACACTTTCAATATGCAGTATCTGTATGGTATAGTAGGAGAAATCGCTTTAGTGACTGGACATGCGGGGTAAGACGCTACAGAACGCATAATCAGATTTATATATATTGCTCGCTCGTTTACTTTTTCAATGTAGGTTTTTGTGCTCAGTTTAGCTAGCAACAACTTAACAATTGTGGAAAAAGTATTGAAATAAAAGTAATGAATTTAAAGTATTGACTACACATAAAGTAGTTGCAGCACAAGTTCGCTTAACATAAATTGTTAGTACCCAGCAAGAACCGCGAGGAGGTATGAGCATTTCTTACCAGGACAGGATGGGTAAGAAATACCTATTAGTATAAAATAAAGAAATTATTTAAAAAGTAACAAGAAACCTCTAAAAACAAAATAAAAACAAAAAATATACTTCCAAAATAGTAACAGAAACAAATATTTTTCTCAATACATAAACTAAAAATAAATTCTAATAGAAAGTTGTTACTATAATAAAAACAGAAAGACGTATTTTGGTTAAAATGAAAAAAATAAAATTACTAAATAATAACATCCTGAAAAAAGAATATTCAAAATTTACTTCTTCATTTCACATCACTTCACTTTACCTCACCTCATATCGCTTCTTCCTCTGAATTCTCACTCCCTTCTTCATTTTCAGATGAACTACTATCTTCGTTCAAATTATTAATAAATTTATTTCCACCATTTATATGATATTGTTACGCCACTGAACTGTGTAAACTGGCTAGATGAGAATGGAATTGTACACGAACGGCCGGGAATATTCTGGAATGCCCTAGACCGTGTGAACGGACGTATAAATAAGACACACGGTGGGCCGAGCCTCAGTCTGAAGTCGAACGTGAACGAGTAAAGAAGAAATAAGAAAGAGACTTATAAATGTTTGACTGTGATTATAGTTAAGATAATAATTAATCTATTGTTGTTAATTGCTAATTAGTAAATAAAGTAGTGAGTAAGTGTTACCTGGACTTTCAATCAACGAATCTACGAGTATAGGTGTTTGTGGGGATAGCAAACACGTGACGATATTCAGCAATTTTTAAATAATCATGCTCAGTTGTAATTACTTCTTTTTTTCCCAATCTTCCTTATTAATTTTCATTTTTAATTAGCTCTACGACTTTTTTACCGAATTTCGGAAAAGTGTTTCCTTTTCTGACATTTTTCTACAATTTACACCAAAATAATTCAATCGGGTTGAAAATACAGAATCTCAATACTTTGTGGCCATATCTCTTCGCTACAGTGTCTAGTCTATAATATATTTATTCTTGTAATTCTAGCTTAATAAAACATTTGTTGAGAATGTTATACAGTTGTCTCGAATGGTACTTCGCTTTGTCAAGAACAACAATGCTATTCCATTTTAATTTTGGAATATTTTCAAACCATTCCTTAAAAATTTCTCCCTCCACGTTCTCCATGTTCTTGTGGTAATCCACGTAACAGTCTTCCATGTTTTTTCCGCACGTTTCAATGCATTATCAACCCATCCATCAACTGATACAAGTCGTAATATAATCAACCGGGTCCCTTTATTAGGGGGCAATGAGATTGGTTGACATTTCCTAGATCCATCAGCCCATCCTTTTTTTACGGTGTCATGAGTATCATACCAAATTTCATCTGGATAATAAATTGGTGTATTTTCCCTTCTGAGTTCTTTTATTTTTTCTAGATATGAATCTCGCCAATCCACTATTAATCTGCTTTCCATAATCGCCATGTAGTTTGATATGTAAATCCAATTTTTCTCAGCCAAATTCCTAAAATTCTTTTGGTATATTTTAGATGATAATCCATTTCTTTTAATTTCCTGTCTACCACGTCAAAAGGGGATCTCATTTTTCTAATACGCGTCGTAAACTAAAGTTATTAAAAGTTTTGCTAACGATGTATCCAGAGTTTTCGATTGACTGACGTCGGATCGTTGTTTTCTTGGAAGGGCATCTTGTTTCACCAGTTTGTGTATTGTGGGACGGGGAACGTTAGTCAGTGATGCTGTTTCACCTAGTACATCTAAATCATACAAATTAGTTCGTCGCTTCAAAAAATTAGTGTAAACATTAAAGCAAATTTGTTTCTCTTGCTCGTTCAAATGTGTCCGATATTTTCTTACTGAAAACACTAATGAACTTTGATTTTCTTTATCACTGTAATTACTATCACTTTCATTTTCACAAACACAATAAGATGTAGACGTAGAGGCCTTCCACGGTTGAAACATTTTTACATTAAATACGATAACCTTAAATTATTTTAAAAAAACACACCAGCAAATAAAGATATAAAATATTTAGCACTTATAATATTACACTTACCATATATTACACAACTCACTGTAACACCACAGCTGACCTACGCCTCCGTAGCATGGGGATACCAAGCGAAGACCTATCTGAAGAAGATCCAAGCCGTGGAAAACGTGGCCATCAGGACAGCGGTGGGCGCGCCATGGTACGTTAGAAACGCTGACATCTTCAGGGACCTGGAGTACACACCAGTCACCGAAATCATCCGGGATAGAGCGAAGAAACTGTACACCTTAGCTGAGGAGCACAGGAACCCGCTGATCAGGGAGGCCACCTCCTATAATCCGGCCGACGCACCGAGGCACAAGAGGCCGAAGGTACAGTTACTGGATAACGGGTAAGTATAACTAATCCTTTCCTTACAGATGGACCAAACCCACTGAAAAGACATGACACGACCAACCACCCTCCCACAAACCTTGCGGGCGCCGGTCAGTAAACCGACCAGTGCCCGTTGTCCCCCTGGCTCCGTGAAGGACGAAAGTGCTAAGAAAGCACTTAGGCCTTCACCTCCTAGAGCTACACAGTTCATCCTCACCTTGTCCGATGATCCAGATGGCAATGTGTCAATTGACACTTTGTGTACTGGCAGTCAATCCCAAGTCACAGAATATCCACACAGTCCCTGACAGACAGATGACTACCCCGGGGTGACAAGCTGGCGAAGAAAGAAGACGAAGACAGAAGAGCGCCAGAAGAGGCCCTAGCCAGCAGGGTTCATCAGCCAGGACCCAGGGAGGTTGACCGGAAATCTTCGGCACCGCTCACATTTGTGAGTGGGGCCGTTCGTAAAGTAAGTTAACCCGCCCTGCACGAGGCCGGTCCAGGTCTACAACGATGACTAGGGTAAAAAGGCAATAGTCCTGCCTGGCCCTAGCATCCGAGACCGTCATCATGCCAAATGGATATTGGCGGCGGCTCCCGAGAGCCCCAACTTATCAAGGGCCAGAGCGAGTGTTGCGCACTTGCCCTGAATTTTAATGGGGATGGCCAAATTGTCATGAACCTAGGGATTTTGAAATTGAAAGGACTTACAATGTTTTTTGAGTTTGTGTGCAATGTCAAAGGACATGTTAATAAAATAAATGACGATTAGCAACCTTGGGTGTAAATTATAACGTTTCCCCACGAGTTGAGGGCTGTTTTTTTCGCTTCAAAATTATTTCTGATCTGCGAAAAAACACATACACTAGATACACAATTTGGCGACTATTTGACCATTATACAGTTTCTCAAAGCTGATTAATTCGGTACCCGGCTTATCAAAAATATGCTACTGTTTTATCTCTATAGTTATATTATCCGTATTATAATATACGACCTTCGGCGGTATCAGTGACGATTCCCTCTCTCATATTTAAAAACCATAAAGATTATCACATTTTATGTAAATTATTATTCCCTACCTGACTAATTATTTTTACCCTTATAAATACATCGAAATGATCCTACCTTGATAACTCAATCTTTCAAATTGTTAATACACATATAATTAGAATTATTTATGATTTCTGAGAAGGATTGTACCAATGCTGAATTCCAGTACGCCTAAAACAAATCTGGGACTGCTATATGTTTATTAAATATTAGACACAGAGAGAGAGAGAGAGAATGTAATAAAAGAATCATAGATATACTTTTGATGTGAAGATAACACTAACGTAGTTTTCCACGAAACACCAAAACACTATACACTGCACTCGATGCACGTTTCGCCAACCAAGTTGGCATAATTTGGAGATGATTAATACTAACCTTATGCTAACAATGTATCCTATTTATACCTAAACTATTATCACGGTTCGGTGAATCGTGACCCACCAACCAATAGAGGGGCTACCTGGGAGGGCCCTCTGTCACTATTCATACTATTTTCACAATTTATGATTTCCAAGCTTTCAAGTGCATTCAGCTGTCTAGTATTTGTTACATTCCTAATTAATCAAAATTGCTAATATCTCTTTTATGGTTGTTCTCAAACGCATATTGAGCAACACTAGACATACATGTTCTACCATATTTGAGAGGGGCCATATGCTCTTTGAATCTAGTTTGAATTGATCGTCTAGTTTGTCCTACATACTTTTGATTATAATCCTTACAGCTAATTTAAGATTAATTAGGAATGTAACAAATACTAGACAACTGGATGCAATTGAAAGCTTGGAAATCACAGAGTGTCAAAATAGTATGAATAGTGACAGAGCCGATCCCACGTAGCCCGATTTATCGGTTGGTGGGTCACGATTCACCAAACCGTGACAATAGCTTAGGTATAGATAGGATCCTCGTACTACGACTCACGTGATAATTTTATTTCACATTTTTATTGTTTTGGACGACGCGTCAACTTTGAACAACAGTGAATTTTGCTGAAAAATCAATAATAAAGTTTTCCATATGTTGCAAAGTTTCTGGACCACACTGTATAACAGTTTGGTATGTGCAAAAACTTTCATTTTTCTTTCTTTTAAAACAGTTACTGCATGATTTTTAGGTAATCTGAATAATTTTACTTATTAAAAGTTGTAACATTTCTATCAGTGTTGCAGTTATTTTTTTCATTTAGAACATAAACTTGATACTAGTAGTAAACAACTGCGGCGGGTGTGGTGGGGGTATAGAGGCGCGTGTCGAAATTTCCAAATACTTTGCGGATAATTCATGAGCTTTCCCACCGTATAGCATGAGAAGGGGCTATAAGCATATCCAAATATATGACGTGAAGTAAAAACTTCGACAGGATACCGATTAGTGATTATGCCACCTAGCAAAGAAGCTGGGCCACATTATTAGTTCTAAACGGTCAACAATAGATGCTTTGTGGCGCCATCCCGTGTTCACCGGTGATACATTGGCTTCAGCGGAGAACAAAGGATTTATTTCTCTTTATAGATATAAACTTAGTAGTATTAATGGAGTTACCGGAAATTTTAAAATCCTAATTTCACTTCTACAAGGTGCTTATGGTTGAAATTCTATGACCAATTATTAATTTTTGCAGTTACTGTTTAATTTACCTAATAATATAGTATTTAATATTCTTAAGTAAATCATTACACAATAAAACTTTAATTGTTAACTGACAAAATGTTAGAAGTTTCATCTACAAATGAATTTGTAATAGTAAAAGATAATTTTTCTGTGTATTAGTTTTAAATATTTATTTTTATTTCAGGGGAACTACTCTCTGATGAAACAGACCAACTCGAAATAGTGGCCATAAAAGTTTTGAAAGATTCGGCCAGTAGAGAAGCAGAAGAAGACTTTTTGAGGGAGGTTGAAATCATGAGTGCTTTCAGGCATCCCAACATTCTCTCCCTTCTTGGAGTAGTTTTAAGAGGTAACAATTTTATTCTTAAATTTATCTGTTTGGTAACTTTACCAGGATGTGGATATACCGGCCCTTAACACAATAATATAGAATTATGAATAATGTTTACAGTTCGTTTAGACAGGTATTAAATGCCAATGCTGCCAAGTTTAATACGTGCATTTTACATAAAGTTAGAAATTAGGCGACATCTAGTAGACGATGCCAAAAGGTGAAATTTATATTTATATTATTTTGTGCATAAAATGCATATTTATAGGATCATGTATATTTGCAAATCTTTATAAATAGTTTAAAAGAATACATATATTTAATGATGAAAAATATATATTTTAGTAAATATTTTATATAGGTATTTCTAAAAATAATTATATCGTAAACTGCGCCTCATAAAAAGCACTCTAAGAACAAATTAGTAATTTTTTTGAATCTGCCGAAGAACGAACTATTTCACTAATTATTTAATTTGTCACTTTCTGAAAGTGACAAGCGGTGGGTGAAAGTGACTTTCACACACCGCTACGCAACCATGACTGCATGACCATTGTGACACGATCACACTTAGACTCAGTGCACATGAACAGAAACACGATCCTGTATATTAATATCAATGTTTTAATGGTTGAATTGGTAGGTTCAAACCTCAGATTAATAATATAAAGGTAAGTAACACCCATAAGAGATACACTGATAGTTATGACAATACATAAACAACAATTTGCATGTTTACATATCAACCTATCCAAAACAAACCAGGGACGGCTCCTGGCTTCAGCGTTTATTTTAATACCTCTGCATGACTTAAAACTTAATAGGTATACAAAATTTGTTTGCTTGAATAATGTATTTTTTCAATGCTATTCTGCTGTTGCTATTTTAATCTCTGTTGTTTTTATGTGATTTTAAAGTTTTGTGTTATTGGGTACTGATTAATGATCGATTTTTAGTTATAAAGATTTATTTAGTGAATATTTATGGAGAAACAATTACTAACAAGTGTGTAGTATGCTGCCAAAGAGGAAAACAATGGGGTTGTTTATCTTTTCTTTAAAGTATTGTGAACACACGTAGTGCCACTTATTGACATTTTCCGTTTTGAGAGTGTTAGAAACTCTTAACTAACTCGTAAATGAAACAACTCCCTGTATAGAGATATATTTTAATATGCACTGTTCTCTAACAAGTCAATCATAAGAATGCCTTAGATTCATGATAGTTTTAGTTATCCTATATCGAACATCATACATTAAGTGAAGTGTGTTTATAAACAATATTTCGGCTGAGTCAGGTTCAAGGGAACGTTGAGGGGAAGAGTTGGGACCGCCGTGAGTGCCTGAATGTCACGGTCTCCGATATACCGGGTGGCTCAATTATGATGTGCTATCAGTTCGGCCACGATACAAAACTCTGCGTCCTCGCAGAATGCGTCCCCTAGCAAACCTCCTGTAACAAGGAATCAATTTATTGTTGTCTTTGCCATTACGTCAATGGCATCGAAACAGTACTTGACTACCAACTTCTGGTAATTTCGCCATTACGTTAATGGCAAGAGAGCAAAACGATTATGCTTTAAATTTTTCAGTTAATGATAACTATCATCACTCTCATCGTCGAGAGCCTCTGCGTTATACGGTTTCATTCGATCGACCGCGTAAACGTCTTCGATATAATATCGATCGTGTTGCAACACTTTCTTTACAATAAAGGGTCCATCATATTTTGGAAGCAACTTTCTGCTCCGTCCGTCATTTGACCCTACATTTTTGAGGACTAATACTTGTTGTGTCTCCTTATATTTGGGAGCATCTTTACGTTTTGCGTCAAAACGAACTTTGGACTTAGTTTGCTCCTCCCTAATCTTTGTGCTTATCTTATCACGAATTTCTTGTATATTTTCCGACTTTCCCTCCGCTTGTGTTTCAACATCTACGTCATTACGTAAAAATGCATCGTACTTACTACGGGGAACATATCCCATTAACAACTCATAGGGACATTTCCCTGTGGTCTTATTTACTGTTGTATTATAACCAAATTGAACTTTATTTACACATTGATCCCACTTATCCTCACATTCTCCTAAACTAGTTGCAAGAGAAGACAAAATTGTGCGATTCATTCTTTCTACCTGTCCGTTTGACCTAGGTGTCGCAGTGGCATTTAAAATATTCTTAATGCCATAGTTATGACATAAATCAACAAACTTTTTACTTG
Source organism: Rhamnusium bicolor (assembly GCA_029963845.1). Lineage (NCBI taxonomy): Eukaryota > Metazoa > Arthropoda > Insecta > Coleoptera > Cerambycidae > Rhamnusium > Rhamnusium bicolor. The sequence goes on from JANEYF010003759.1 coordinate 195,100, forward strand.
TATAACATGACCCTCTGTCAGTTATTATCCGTCTAGGTACACCGTATGTGTCAATGATAGTCATCAAAAAAATTAATAACCGGCCCAACTTTGGTGCTCTGAACTGCTTTCATAAAAAGGAATTTAGTAAACGCGTCAGTTATTACTATTAGATAACTATTTTTCTTGGTACTAGGTACAAATGGCCCCACGTGATCAATATGGATGGTATCCAGTGGAGTCGAAATTTTAGGAATCGGGTGTAGTAATCCTGGCTTTTTACCAGCTGGTTGTTTGTTATATAAACAATCTAAACAATTTGAAATGTATTTTTGACTATAACGACGCATCCCAGGAAACCAATAGGTTTTAGCGATAGCATTCAAAGTTTTATCCAAAGAAAAGTGACCTAATTCGTCGTGATAATAGTGTAAAATTTGTCTACGTGCAAAACGTGGTACGACCCACCTCGTACCATTTTCTGTTCGGCGATAAATGCGATGACGACGTAATTCATACTGTTTGAGCATATTACGTTCTTCAGTGTCAGCGGGTTTTCGACCTAATACTTCGTATAAATATTTACATCTATCATCATTCAACTGGGCAGACAAAATCCAGTCATCTTCAACAATATTTACATTAAAAACCGGGACCTCTTCTAAATTGTGAATGTTATCCGCAAACACTGGATTACGGCTTAAAGCATCTGCGTGTGGCATACACGTGCCCGGCCGATATTCAACCGTAAAATCGAACTCACTAATTTGTAGCCACCACCGACCAATTCGAGGAATCAAGTCTCGTTTAGTCAGTGCCGTGCGTAGGGCATTGCAGTCTGTTACAACTTTAAATGTTATCCCGATTAAATAATTTTTAAATTGGATTAATGAACTAACTACTGCTAATGTCTCTAATTCAAAACTATGATATCGCTGTTCCTCTTTACTAGTCTGGCGACTGAAGTACATTACAGGTTTTAAAAGGTTGTCATTTTTCTGTAATAATATGCCTCCTAGTCCTACTTTTGACGCGTCTGTATGGACTTCAGTTTCTGCATTAGGATCATAAAGAGCCAAAATAGGTTTGTTTGTTAGCTTATTTTTAAGCGTACTGAAAGCAATTTCCTGTTCCTCTTGCCATGTAAAAGGAACATCTTTTTTTGTTAAGCGTGTTAAAGGTAAGGCTATTGTCGCAAAACCTTCTACATATTTCCTAAAATAACTGGCTAAACCGATAAATTGACGAACTTCATGTACATTTTTAGGTTGTGGAAAGTTTTCGATGGCAATTGTTTTACGATTTCCAGGTCTTATACCCTGTGCATTAATTTCGTGTCCTAAATACTCTATTTCAGTTTGAAGGAATGAACATTTTGTTAACTTTAGGCTAAGATTTGCTTGCCTAATCATCCTAAAATTTGTTTGAGATATACTAAATTATCTTCTGCAGTCACCGATGGAATCAAAGTGTCATCCATATAGGCCATCGCTATCGAGAAACGCAATGGACCTAAAGTTTTGTTCATCATCCGCTGGAAAACGGCTGGAGCATTAACGAGGCCAAAAGGCATACGCAAATACTCATAATGCCCGTCTGGGGTTATAAATGCCGTTTTACTAATAGAATCTTTTGCCATAGGTATTTGATGATAATCCGAGGCTAAATCGAGGCAAGTAAAATATTCGCATCCATTTAACCTATCCAAATGTTCGTCAATACGAGGCAACGGAAATTTTTCTTTAATAGTTTTGGCATTAAGTGCCCTGTAATCTGCACATAAACGTGAGTCGCCAGTTTTCTTTTTTACGAGTAAAATAGGGCTGGCATAAGAAGAAGTTGATTCTTGTACAATATTGTTCGTCATTAAATCATCGATTATGTGACGTACTTTCTGACGTTCTGAATAAGACAACCTGTATGGTCGGTACGTCACTGGTTTATCGTCGCTCAAATTAATTGTCACTTCTGTGCTAGTACATTTACCTAACTCGCTTGTTGTTATAGCAAAGCAATCTCTATATTCATTTAATAAATTTAATAGTTGTAACTTGATATTTTCGTCTAGTGAATAAGAAACAAGTGGTGTTATATCGTTTAGTGTAAACGGTTTGTTATTTTTAGAAATAGCTGACAAAACTTGAATAGTTTCAGACTCGGTTCTATGAATGATGTCTGTGTCTTGTTCATAGACATCGCCTCGTGCTACGATTTGATTTTTATTATACACAACGGGAAAATCGGAAATATTACAAATACTAACACATCCTTGACATGCTTTAGTTACGCATCTAACGATAAGATGCTCTTTCATAGGTAAACTTCTTACCTGACCTTCGATAAAAACGTCACCCTCTAGGTTTTGCTTATTGGTCACAGGAATGTACCCCACATGGCCTAGCAAGACTTCGACATCCTCCTCGGCAACTAGGACTATTTTCTTCACAGGAATGACTCCTAATCCTGGTGGACCAGTTTCCTCGTCTTCAATAACTCGCATCTCGTTATTGCGAACAATTAGAATTTTGTTCTTTTTAATAAATTCTTGACCAATTAAAACCGGAACAGTCTGAACAGAATTTTCAACTATAAGCACATTCACATTTGCTTCTGCACAATCAACCGTTAACAACACGGTCACAGTTCCTAAAATTTGTGTAACACTGTTATTATATCCTCCAATAATTTTATCTGTTTGGCTGTACTTTAATTTTAAAGTGTCAATAGCGTCCTTACGAACAATTACACCACCACAGCCCGTGTCTACGTATCCCAAAAACTTTTGTCCGTTTATTTCACATGTGATGTAATAGCATTTGTCGTGTGCACCAACGGTTTTGCACGAAACGTTTTCGCTCTTCTTACAATTTGCACTTATATGCCCAAGTCTTTTACACTTTGTACATTCCTTCTTCGGTTTTGTACATGCATTTGCCAGATGTCCCTCTTCGCGACAATTATAGCACTTAGATTTATATCGTTGATAAGGATGAGCCCTTCTATCCTCTTTATTTCTCAGGTAGTCTCTTCCAGGAATTTTGTTACGATAATTAACTGGTTCTTGACGTCCCACATGGAGACGATTTGTAAGGGTGGACAAAAATGAAGAAAATAGGGATTCTGGGTTTTCATAACGCCCCGCCCTTGCTCCAGTTTGAATTATTTCATTAGGAATACCATCTATGATACATGAAACTGCATGCTTTTCTGGTAACTCACATGCTCGTACTAACTCCATCTTGTCAAAATAATATTGACTCCAGTTTTCATTATCGTCCTTCTTTCGTGCCAACATCGTCCTGAGAGCAACAGCAAAATCTCGATTATCAGGGAAAGCTTTAAGAATGTTCTGCTTCCATTCTCCCCAACTATAATCATATTTTGGTAAATTATCATACCATTTCTTCGCTAAACCCGTCAGTCGACTTTGCATATGCGCTATCGTCGTTACTTGGTTCCAGCCATTTGTTTCGGCCATCTAGTCTATTTTGTGTATCCATTGTACTGCGGATAAATTTGGAATCCCTGGCTCAAAACGTGGTATGCAATTGAATTTTTCTGAATGCCATGGGATAGAGCCCCTTTGTTCCAGTAGTGTATTGCGTGTTTGAAGTTCATTCACCAAACGCTCCAAATTGGTAATTCGATCGTCAGTACCTGTGACAGTTCTCTCAGAACGCGGTACACTTCCAAAGCACTCTCGTGGTGGCGGCGTCCAAGATTCGCCCATTCGTCGGTCGCGCCGTCGTTCACTTTGCGCTTCACTCATTATTCTGTTTTTGTTTACACTCGTTTTCCACTAATTTTTAAAATCACCAGTAACACAAGGAGGTTGAGATCACTATCCCACCGCTGCTCTGTTAGAAACTCTTAACTAACTCGTAAATGAAACAACTCCCTGTATAGAGATATATTTTAATATGCACTGTTCTCTAACAAGTCAATCATAAGAATGCCTTAAATTCATGATAGTTTTAGTTATCCTATATCGAACATCATACATTAAGTGAAGTGTGTTTATAAACAATATTTCGGCTGAGTCAGGTTCAAGGGAACGTTGAGGGGAAGAGTTGGGACCGCCGTGAGTGCCTGAATGTCACGGTCTCCGATATTCCGGGTGGCTCAATTATGATGTGCTATCAAGAGCTTTCAGCCAACTTCCTTTTCTCTCCAGATTCTCGGGCAATCTGAAAATAAACACATTTTTTTAATAACAACCTTTAAAATTGAATTAAAGAAACATCAATTGACTAAAACATCTATAGTTTGTGAGCAACCTTAAGAATGAAATTTCCATTGAAGTTAAAATAAATATTTGTGTATAGATATCTTTTTTTGATAAAATGTGGATTTTTTACTGTTCAAATGGAATCAAATGTTGTTGTTTTTGTTTTTGTAAAACTATCATTAATTGTAGTTATTTTTGAGCTTTCACACTTTCGCATTTTGCAGGCTCTGATTTGTTTTGTTTACTTATCTGTGAAAAGATCAACAACCCCGTGGTTTTTCTCTTATGACCGCACAATACACACTTGTTAGTTATTGTTTCTCAATAAATATTTATAAATAATTTTTTTATAACTAAAAATCGATTACCAATCACAGTACCAAATAACAAAACTTTAAAATCACTTAAAAACGTAGATTAAAATGACAGACGTCGTCTTATAGAATACTATTTGTTGTCTAGATGATGATAGATTGGGCATCGATTGGGTTTCTTCATACTGTGTTCATGATTCTGACCAATAAGAATAAAACCAGCGATAATATTTACATATCTCGCGTGGGATGGAGATAAATCAGATAACTTTTTATGTTTTGTCACTCATCTTCTAGTATTATTAATCTGAGGTTTAAACCAAGCAAAATATATTGTCCTCTTGACATTTTTTGTAGAGTTGAATGCAACTGTCAACGAATAAACTAAACTAACATTTCTGCATAATAGTTATTTACGTAACAAGACCAAAAATTGATTCTTTACTGGACGAGATGGCAGTTTCCAGGCCGAGCGCCATCGAGTACTGAAAGCCAGCGAGCCCAGTAAAGACACTTTACTGGTGTGTTGCGTAAAATATTTTTTTCTAAAACCGTTTTTGCTACTCTCAAAACTCTCTTTAACTTAAAATCTTTTGTAAACAGAATTCATAAAATTCAAATGACACATTTCAGACGCTGTTGTCTAGAGTGCTTCATTAATTGTCTCTAAATGTGTAGCCCTCTCCCACACAAAGTACCTTGAGGGATACAGGGGTTATATTACCTATGGTGTTTAATAAACCTATCCTATTGTTGTCAACTAAAAGTGACATAAGCGATGGGAAAATACTATTCCGGTCCCTTATGTTACTTGCCGCGCTAGACTTGAAAATATGCATTTTCCACTAAAAAAAATAATCAAAAGCAGTTACTTTCTATATAGTTGCAGAAAAGTAAACATTACCTTTACATAAAATTTCATTACCCATGTTAAATATTGTGCGATTACCATTTTAATTAGTCTTTGACACGAATTTTAAGAAACATAAACCGCTTTATATTTTTTTTAAGATTACACTTAATTATTTTCCTCTCAAATGTCGACTGTTCTTCTTTCATTAAAAAGGATTGCGAATTCAATTACTGAATAAAGCTTATACTCTAATTGTGTTAATAATATAATTCTCTCAATATTTTATGAACGTGAGCTGGCTGATGTAATGGGTATTAAAAATTCTAACAATTTTTTTTTATTGAAGTGGTTTTAATATAATTTTAATCCAGAAAATCCGGACAATAGTAATCAGTAGAAGTAAATACGAGAATATTTGAATTTCAACAAAAATTAAATACGTTATTAATAATAGTTTACGATTACACACTTTTAAAACTATTTCTTTGTTACAAAAAAAATTGTAAAAAATTGTTCAAAGGGTCAGCTCTAATTGACAAAATGAAATTTCTCCTAAAACGACATGAGATAACGTCGAGATATAGACTAAAAATAGTTATTTATTGTTTCCTTATACAGATGTTTCAATAAAAGCGCAATATTTCAAGGTTCAAAAAAACATGGTTTTCTGTAGCAAAGTATTGATATATTTATTGAGTTCTAATGTAGACATTTGGGAATATATATGGAACAACGCATCTGGTAAATAGCCGCCACGGCTTTGCTGGCACATGCGTACTCTTTTGGCGAAATTTTGAATAACGGTGTTGCCATGTGGCGGTATTTCTTTGATATATCGTCTAATTTCGGCCTTCAATGCTTCGGTGGTCGCGGGCTTGTTGGCATAAATCTGTGACTTCAGATAACCCCACAGCCAAAAGTCCAAAGGTGTTAAATCGCAAGAGCGTAGCGACTAATTCTAATCACCAAAACGAAAGATGCCACAACCAGGAAAAAACTCGTGCAAGACCGTCAATGTTTCACGGGCGGTATGGCAAGTGGTACCGTCCTGCTGAAACCACATGTCGTCGAAAGCAATATCTTCCAACTGTGGCACAAAAAACTGGGTTATCATAGCACAATAACGTTCGCCATTCACCGTTACTGCATTACTTGCCTCGTCTTCGAAGAAAAATGGCCCAATGATTCCTCCAGACCACAATGCACACCAAACATGGACACGTTTTGGAGAAAGCAATGCACTTTCTCATGAATCATTCGTGAATTTTCTGAGCCCCAAAAGCCGCAGTTTTGCCTATTAACGAAGCCATCGAGGTGAAGATGGGTCTCATCACTGAAAATGATTTTGTCCGCAAAATCGACATTCACTTCCTGTTGTTCAAGGATCTAATTGGTGAACTCTCTTCGCTGTGCATGGTCTGTTGGCAGAAGTTGTTGAGTCAATTGAACTTTGTAGGCATGGAGATGCAAATCTTTAGTGAGAATCGACGTCCCTGGACTCTCGGCCACGCTCTTAAGAACTGCCGTGATGTTTTGTTCTGAACGACCTCTACGAACTCGGGTCGTGTGTTTCATATCACTAACCGAACCAGTACTTTCGAATTTGTCGATTATTCTCTTCACAGTAAATAAATGAGGAACATTATTTCGACCGAAAATTGGACGCACTTTACGAATCGTGGCAATCAAACTTTCATCATTTTGATAATATTGTGTCATAATCAGGACTCGTTATTCTATCGTGTAATATTCCATGTTTACTGACTCCCATCTGTCTCCTATCGACCTGGTATGTCATGTGACATCATGACAGCCAAACTGGCGCGCAATTCAAATATTCCGCTCTTATTGAAACACTTTTATTAACAAAATAATAATAATATAAATAGCTTCAAGTATTCATATACTTTTTGTTGCTTGGATCATTGTGCATACGTCAAGATACAGTGACTGTATTTATGATAATGGCGACGAGCGATGTATCAATTCAGATTGGTCGGCGCCATGTTTAGTCAAATCACAGATGTGAAGTGAGATACAAATATTTTATAGTTTGATGACTGTTTTTCAAATTTTCGTGTAATATTTTTATACTTCTTTCTCTGATTGTTACATTTGTTACGTTTATCGAAAGGAAGGCAAATGGCTAAAATCACGAAGTAGCCGATAACCCCTATCGGCTACTTTCATTTCCAAAACTTCACATATAACAGGTGGTTCTGATTAAGATAAAAGTGTTTTCACTACCTTGTATTAAACATAGATTTGCTAGTAATAACATTGCTTTTATAATTAAGAGTATGTGCCTTATCGAATAAACCATTTTTATAGTAACTGTTTGTGTATTCCATTATTAGTGAATTATAAAAACGGCACGCGGCCATCATTTGACTGAACATGGCTGCCATTGTAGCAATTGTCCTTGATATAGTCATTGTAGTACTAATTAGTAGCAATACAAGGCATATATGTAAATCAATTTGAAGAAATCCATACTTTATTGTTCATATCTTTGCGCGTACGTCACAATCACAAGCTGTATGATGTAAATAAATTGAAGGTCATATTTACATTTGAACAGTGGTGTGTACCGGAAGACAATAATTTTCATACATTCCAACAAAAAAAAAATTTAATATATATAAATATTACCTAATATAATATTTATTTATTTATTTTTTTAGTTGATTTTTTAATTTTTTAATATTGAATTTATTAAGAATAGTATTTTTTTTTTTTTTTAAATTAGTTTTTTTTTATTTTTTTTTTTTTTTTTATTTTTTTATTAAAAAAAAGATTAAGAAAAAAAGTTATTATAAGAGGAAAAATAAAAAATAATGGAGGGAGCAGAATAATGTAAGCCCCTAGAGGAATAAAAAAAAGTAAATCAGAGCTGGGAAGAGTTTCAATTTTTATAAAGGGGGTGAGGAGTGGAATGTTCGATTAAAGGTAAAGAATAAATATAATAGGGGGAGTGAAAGAAAAGTCAAAAATTGTTTTGGGGGCGGCAAAAACGGTGGTGGAAGAATTTCCTTCCAACGGGCGCTGCATTTCAATATTTGAACGAGGGGTAGAGATTCCGGACTGGTTCGTCGAGGGAGTACTCTCCCAAAAAGGGGGACCTTTCCGACCTGAAGAATTATAGGCGCGCTAACCTGTCAGGTTCTGTGCAACGGAATCATCGATGGCCTGGATTGATTACGCAAGGCATTTGATACAATATCGCTGAGCTATTGTTGCACTTGCTCGAATGTCTTGCGGTACAGACACTAGTGAGATGCTAGAACAGCTGTTGTCGCACTAAAGACCCGCTTCACAAAGAGACAGCGGGTCACAACAGAGCAGGTGGCATTTAGGAGAGGAGTTTTCCAGGGTGACTCCCTGAGTCCTCTCCTCTTCTGCATCTCACTGCTGCCGTTGTCTGTTGGGCTCCGTCAAACTCACGGATATCAATGTGGACCACCCAGCGCTAGAGGCATAAGGTCACCCATTTATTTTATAAGGATGACCTTAAACTTTATGCCTCCGGAGAGCGCGAACTACAAAACGTGCTTAGGGTGATCGAGGAATACACGCGGGCCATTGGTATGGAGTTTGGGTTGGACAAATGTGCAGTCGTCTACCTCAAGAGAGGACGATGCGGAGAATTCTCTGAAGATGCGCAGTTCGCAGACGGAAGCATCCTAAAACATCTGGGTGCCGGAGAGACCTATGCATATCTGGGTGTACAACAAAGGCACATCCAGGATGTAACACAAATAAAGGATTCTCTCCGCGGTAAGTACAGACACCGCTTCCGAAAGATTTGATCTTCCGAACTTTCGGGGAAGAACAAGGTGTCTGCAACTAATATGCTTACCGTTCCGGTTCTGCTCTACTCTTTCGGAGTAGTAAAGTGGACGGTAGACGAGCTGCGCCAATTAGACAGACAGAGATACCCGCAAGATGATGAATATTCACAGAAGTATTCATCCTAGATCGTCCGTTCCTCGCGTGTACTTCCCACATCAACGGGGGGGGGGACTCTTGAGCCTGGAATGTACGCATAGCAGAGTAGTACTGAGTATGGCATGTAACATCCTCAAGAGCTCAGATCACCCCTTACGGTTTGTGAAACATCACGAAACTGTAGGAGTAAGAGCAGGATTGTTCAAGGCAGCAAAAAGAGCCGCAGATGAACTCGGCCTCGCATTTGACATCAGGCGAGGTGGCCGCCGAGGTGCTGATGTAGAGTCAGTCACCGAACTTCAGCCAAATCGTCTGGAAGCCCGAATTAGAGCTGCCGAACAGGAAAATCTATTTCGGCAGCATGTCGATAAACCCCAGCATGGTGTCTTCTGTAAGAACATAGACCAGGCTAACATTCGCCTTTTTAAGGTCAGCCGGGATTAAGTCAAAGACCGAGGGATTCATTATGGTCTGCTAGGATGGTGTTATCAACACCTTGGTCTATCGTAGCCACGTGTGGCATGTAGAGATTCCTGATATCAACTGCAGGACCTGCCATCAGGCGCCGGAATCGCTCATGCACTTAATTTCTGCATGCCACATATATGCGATTTCGGCCTACATCCACCGACATAACGCGGCGTTACGAGTGCTGTACTACCATCTAAGGCACTTATACGGGGTAGACCAGGCACCAGTGCTGCCTTAAGTCCCCGGAGATATGGTCCGTGGTCGAGAACGAGAAATGCTGGATTTACTGGAACTAGTCGTTCCCGACGATCAGGCTAATCCAAGCCAACAAGCCTGACATAGTCCTCCATCAATTCAAGGTGATGTATATCATGGAGTTCTCGGCACCTGCAGAGAAAAACATCACCTTGAAGGAGGAGGAGAAACGGACCAAATACCGCGATCTTCGGTGCGAGCTCCAAGTGCTGTACCCAGGCTATTCGGTAAAAATGGTCGTCCTAATAATCGGAGTACTCGGAGGGATAAAACCTACGCTGCTCTCGGAACTGAAGATCATACCGGCCTGCCAAAAATCAGCTGAGTGGCTGGCAGGCCAAATGCAGAAGGCGGTCATTTTGGATTCTCTCCGTCTGCTTAGGGCACACGATTCTGGTATCTACAGTCACTGACTCTGCGGGATGTGGAGATTGGCTGTAGTTAATGCGCCGGCGCGACTCCCGTGAGGCATCGGAGGCCACAAGGGGACTGTCCGGCATCGGATAAACCGAAAAAAAATGTTTATTTAATATATACATACAATACATAAAAAGGAATTATAATGTATTATATAAATAAACATGGTGCACCAAAAAATATTAAAGCGTAGCATCTGAGCGTGGGATAGTACAGTTAAATAATTTGAACTATATATACATATACATACATGCACATATATACATATACATACATGCACATATATACATATACATACATGCACATATATACATATACATACATGCACATATATACATATACATACACATATACATATTTACATATATACACACACATACTTATACATATATACGCATATATAAATATACAAGTATATACATACACACATATACAATAAACATAAATAATACAATATATAAAATACAATATTAACAAATAAATATAGTAGTAATGTACATTGTATATGTGCCACAATCATTGGCTCAGTCACCACCCCCGGGATGCTCACTCATTTGCACACATCACTTCAAATTGTGCCAGAAGGAAATCTCAGTAGGCGGCGACCGCAAACCGATAAGTAGTACACACACACACACGCGCGCGCACAAGCATAGATGCGCACACGCGCACACGCACAGATGCGCACACGCTCAGACGCGCACAACCGCACACGCTCAGACGCGCACAACCGCACACGCACATACGCACACACGCACTTACGCTCTTACGCACTTACGCTCTTACGCACTTACACACACCGTTATACACATACACACATACACATACTATACAAACAAAATAACAACTAACAGATTAGTATATATTCGCATTGTGGAATATTATATTTTTAATAAGTAATAAATAATGAGAGCATTATATTCTAAAATGTAAGGCATCGTTGTGATACTGTTAATTTAACAAATAACAATAACAATAATAGTATTATTTTTAATAACTTGTCGATTTGAGATATTCTTATTTACTTAGTTGTTTTTTTTTATCGACAATGGAATATATATTCTCTCGTTTTATAAATAACATTATTTATATTTAAAAATGTTAATATTTACATCATAGACTACATATTTTTTACATGTATAAAGGATCGATTTTAATTTTGTATTTTGTAATAAAAAAATTATATTATGCACCTCATTATATTATACTTTCCAATTAGCTATGCTACATTGAATTTATATTTTATTAATTTTAGATGGTAACGTGAATCCAATGATGGTATTCGAATTCATGCCGCACGGAGATTTAGCGGAACTGCTGCGTTCCCAAAGAAAGACAAAAGAGGACAACGTTCCAGAGCTTACGACGAAGGATTTGTTGTCCGTGGCTTTACAGATAGCTAGTGGGATGAAATACCTCGCCGCTCAACGGTTTGTGCATCGCGATCTAGCGTGCAGGAATTGTTTAGTGGCCGAAGGGCCCGTTGTAAAGATCGCCGACTTCGGAATGAGCAGAGACGTTTACACGTGTGATTATTACAAGGTAAGTTAATTATTCGTGTCAACATATCAAATTAAATACCTAAATTAAAGAATAAACAAAGTGTTGTTAAATTAAATTACTACAATTTTTATAGTAAACAAACTGGAAAATGTATTTGCGCAAAAGTTTTCGTGAAAATATTTCATAAATACATTTACAAACTTTTGTTGAAATTTAATGCAAGGTAATAATTATATAACAACTTGTATTATACAAAATGTATATCACAGAATAGCTATAGTAACTAGAGCTAAAAGTAATACTAGTCTACGATTCTAGCTTGGCACTTGTGTTTGAATATACAGTAGTCTAAACCCCGCCCTTTCAATGTAAAGCGGTTTGTTCATCTCTGTCCCACACTAACGATATTTATTCTCCCACTGCGCTGCCAAGTGCCAAGCTAGAATCGTAGAGTGCCCGCGCATTGGCGGCCAGGTAGCGGCCAGAATATACATGACCGTGAAAGCGACCAATCCAGAGCGGCCAGCAAGTGTGTAAAGTCAATAAGAAAGAAAGGATATAGTACGCTACACTTAAACTAGTGAGCTTTAACGCGTGATAATTAAAACTGGCAAGTCGTGGTTCAATGGTATGACATCATGTGTGTTAGGGGAAACGACCGGCGAACAAATACCAAATACCGAAGCGAGTCGCGAGGATATGTATAAAAAAATACACAGCTGTGGTTATGTGTCGACGAGACGACAGATTGTAAAAAAATCTATTCAAATGTTATAGTACGTGTACTAGCCCCTCTTAAACCGACATTTCCACTGTTAGTAGCTAGCAAAAGACTAACTGAGTGTACTGGCAAAACAATTATGTGGGTGGTGCTAGAGACGTAAGAAACATTTGGCCTGTCAACAAGTCAAGTGTTGATGTTTGTGACCAATGGTGCCGCGACAATGCGTTTGTTAGGCCGTTTGTTAGAACACGGTTATAGGTTGGTACATGTTACGTGTAAAGTGCATGCTTTACATCTTGTGGCAGAAACTATTCGACAAGGTTTTCCAGAGGTAGATGCATTAATAGCAAGTACAAAAAAGTTTGTCTTAAATGTCCTAAACGTTTTCGCGCATTTCACAGCAAGTGTCCCGGTATTCCCGAACCACGTTGGAGTACATGGTTGTAGGCAGCTTTTTATTGCCCTGAATATTTACAACAAATAAAAGTTGTGATACTGCAAATCAATCCTGACGAGGCTGCAGCCACTAAAGAAAGCCAATGGAAGATATTTCGGTTGAAACAGCTTTAAAAACTATTCACAAGAACTATAAAAGATTATATAACGCCATAAAAAACTTACAAAACAGTGCGTTGTCGTCACTGCAAATAGTGGACGTAATAAATCGACTGCTACACATTATAGGTGACGCGAAAAATGAGCGCGTTACAGAAAAGTTCGTACGTATTTTAAAGCAAGACACCGGCTTTACGAGATTAAAACAAATTTGTAATGGTACTGATAGTGCATCTCCAGATCCGTTAAATGCGTTCATAGACAATAGGGAACTTGCACTTTTTTTTACTTCATAAAAATGTTCTACAATACTAAAAAATAAGATATGCAAAATATGACGCCTTAATACCCAATAATAAATTTGTTATAAATTATTAAAGTTTCGCGCGCGAGCGAACTGTTTCAAACAGGTTCAAAAGCGCGGGAGTAGTCGTGACATCACACCATACAATTTACAAGCGACGATGGAGATCCCAGCACTCGACCGCTTGATTTTAGCCGTAAAAATACCAGCATCGCCATAAATTTTAAGTGTATACTTAAAATGGAAACAAAAAACTCCTTATTTTAAATATTGCATTGTACCGTTGTGTAAGAATACTCCAGTGAAAGTGCCAGATAAAATATTTATAATATTGCCAGAAGATAAGATTCGTCGATCAAAATGGCTAAAAGCGTGTAGAAGAAATGAAAAAGACATTTCACAGAGCTTTAGGTCTCTACATGTGTGTGAAGATCATTTTAATGTAAGTACATTATTAAATACTATATGTCTATCTACTAGTTTTTCGCAGGCGGGAAATAAAATATTCCGAATTCCGAATTATTGAATTTTAATTAGGGTAGGATTAAGTAAAGAAAGAATGTGTATACAATGTTAGAAAATAAGATTAGTAGATAGAATGTAATTTAGTGATACTAAGTAAAGGTAATTTCCTGGTGCGAAAGTAAACAGCTATTTATTATTATACTCTTCGCAAATACGATTACGAAGAGTATATTGCATTTGATCGGGACATTTCTAAAATCGTTAATATCGTTCGCAGAGAAAAAATCATTTCGTTCGTCATCGAATTCTGAACAACTTTCAAAATGTCCGTCTGTTCATCTGTCCGTCCGTCTGTCCGTCCGACCTACGATAGGTAATTATACATTTGCGCAACATTTCCTTTGCAGCAAATGTCTTCTATAGAGACACTTTACGCGTGTGTACAAAAAAAACACGAAAAATATAGAAGTGGCTGTTGTAAAGAATTACCCTAAATTCTTTCAAACATAAGACTAAGTCTGCTAAAAAATGCTTAGTTGCGACTAAGCATTTTGTAGTTATTTCTATTTATTCCGTGATCAAGTCATAACTATTTTATATTTATAAATTATTACTAAAAGCTAAAAAAATACGTACTTCTCTGCCTTGACTCTGCGGAGCTCTCCAAGGGAAAAACTTTCACTATTTTGTATAAAAGATGCCACCATAAACATACCCACTTTAGGCAAATTATCAGATTGGCCCTTTGAAAAACCTTGATCAGTCATTTTAAAATATCTGTACAACTACAATAAGCGGTACTATAAAACACAATTATATATTTATACCAGAACAGTCACTAACAAATCAACCACAGTCTAATAACACCATATTGTACATATGTTTATATAGAATGTCATACTTTGTTAATTTATTTGTATTATTATTTTTAAGTATTTTATGAATGAATTGATTTTTAGTTTTCTTTTTTCTGTATATATGTATATATTAATATAAATCTTACTCTGTACCCCATACAAGTTGTAAATAATCTACTTAATTGTGAATAAAGATTTTAAATTGGAATTGGAATTGGTAAACATCTGATTGTGTTGCTTCCCGGCGCGACGACTACCGAATATTGTATGGTGTGACGTCACAGTCAATAGTAGCTCGACTCGGGCCACTTCAATTTTATCGCTGTTTAGATCCTTCATACTGATCGCGTGGAATTAGAAATCTTATTTTTTTGTGAATTACACGTTTTATTCCAACGTTACGCTATGTTTTTTAGTATTATTTTTATTTTTAAAATTATAGGCAAGTTCCCTATTTTAAGTATGCCTGTATTACATCAATAGATGTCGATAGTTATTCTCAAAATATAAGCATATTTTTTTCACCATAGTGAATATCACTGACACTCACGTATACAACCATAGAAACATACCTAATGCTGCAAAGGTTTTACAGATCTTCTCCACTTTGTGATAACAAGCTAATTCATCAAGCTAGTTAAGAGGATAAATTGTGCATACATTGTTATACATTGTAACAGTTTATTGCTTTTGTTACTAGTTAATTTCTTTTATTACGCTTATTATGATTCGTACGCCTATTTCCCGCCGCACATTTCTCCGGGCTTTATCGATAATATATTTATTAAAATAGTGGGGGTAAGGTCGGCGGAAAGAAGAAAACCAATGTTTTAATTAGTCTAATTGAAACTTTGGTTTTCTTCTTTCTGCTGACCTTACCCCCACTATTTTAATAAATATGTATATGAGCAAGGGTCACTAGATTATTTCAACAAACTATTTAGCGATAATGTTCCTGTACGGATTGTACTGTAGTGGCTACGTGTGCACCGTTCGAATTTCGATGACCGTCGCGACCAGTGCGCGGTAGGACATATAGCTCCATATAATCTTTTGACCGTCGCGATCTGGTCGTCGCAATTTGGCCGCTAGTGTGCGGGGGTACTTTTTCGACGCCTCGACCAACAACTATGCGAGAGTAAGAAACATACTTTCCGCTCGCGTTACACATAGTATTCTGTCTACTGCCGCTTCAAAAATGGCCAAAAGTAGATGAAAATACTCAAGTTTCTCTAGTCTCTTTGTGGACCTTTACGACCACTCTAAGCGATTCCATTATCGAAGGGGATGTTATTGAGCCCTATCAGAAAAACTTGGTTTTAAAAAAATATGATTTCCTATGCATTTTCGTTCTTACATTTTCCGTAACAATCCCAAATTTTCTGTTGAAGAATTCAAAAAACATGTTTGCATTATACCAAACTTCAAAGCCTAATTTTCCTAGTTTTTCTCAAATTTTTCTTATTGTTCTCTTCGTGGTATGTTATGAATATTTATTGTTTTGTTTAAAACGAAATGTTTGTTTTTTATGGATTTTTATGAAAAATTTTGTGTTACACAATTATTCATTTAATATTTTAGCAAACAATCGAAAAGAACAAAGTTTTTTTTTAACCGTTAATGTTTTTATAACACAAACACAAAAGGTTAGATAAGTGTAGACAAAAATTGTATACAAAGTATATTGTGTACATATGTGCCGCACTTGTAATTACGGAAAGTTTCCTACACATGTAAAAGCATTCTGTAACACAATTTTCACACTTGTAAGGTTATGTTACAAAATATACACTAGTAGAGAAATGTCTACCTGCCTTGAAACTTGACTAACTAGTAATGCATTGACTCTCGAGAAGTTAATATGTTCGTCGGCTTGTTGTCAATATGTGGTCTAGTGATTCTGAAAGCGATTTTGAGGATGATTCTGCTGAATACCGCTATTAAGAAAGAACCGATTTCAGTTTTCTGTTCGATGCTGAGTTTACGGAAAGATTTAGGCTGAACTGGCGTACAGTGGGCCAGAATTATTTTTTAGTAGGACAAAACTTAATTTGTAAGAATTAATTTTGGGAAAAACTCCTTTACTAGTATCTACAGAAATGGTCAGTGCATAACAATGTTAATATGAAAATTCCTAAAAACAAATAATTTAGGAATAGTAAGCAAGTAAAGAACACTAATAATGCGCCACCACTCTTGGTTTATCATTTGCTTTTGTATTGCATAGAAGTGGTGTTGTGTTCTCGATTGTTTTTGAGGGTGCAAAATCTTTCCCATAGGAATTTTTTTGTTAAAGGTATGCTACTTTTTCCTTTTTTATTTAAAATTTTTTAATACAGTAATTTTTGATATTACCTTATTCAAAATATTAACAAAAGAAGTGCCATTATTTTTAAATTACATATTTACTTAGGTTCATAAAAAATTGCACGCATTTGCACACTACAATTTGAAGTTTTTAAGGAAACTTATACAATAACTGTTAGTGCCCGGTAGTGCCCATTAGGGACATATATATGCATTTGTAGACCATCGTGGCAAATACTCTGTCAACTGTATGGCTGTTTGTAGTCCTGACATGAAATTTTATTACATAAATGCCAACTGACCCGTCACCCGTACACTATGCAAGGGTACAATATTATACATAACTGCTTTTTGTTCCGAAATTTTGAAAATGGTTAGAAACATTATCCCAACAGAGTCATTCTTGGAGATTCAGCAAATTTACTGAAACAATGGCTTATTCCACCAACATATGAAGATGTGTTGTATCAAGCTCAAAACAGTTTCAATAGAGCTCATAAACAAATGAACAGAATAATAGGAAACGCATTTGGAATTTTCAGAGAAAATCCATGCTTGAATTACCTAAAGTAATTAATATTTATAAAATTTTTAAATGTGTACAACATTATGAAATATTGCAAAGGAATGACACGAAATTTTAGAATTTGAAAGAACAGTGGACTCTAACACAAAACTTATACAATTGTAACAGGTGTACAAATTGTAAGAAATTCGTTTGAAGTTACAAGTATTGCTTAATTTTGTTACACTATCTTAATTGGGGTATTTGAAAACCATCACTGGCTCAGAGAACATTAGGCAACTGTTAGACATTCTTCCCATTTTATTGGTACAAATCCCACAAGATGCGATTGTCCACATCATCAGAAGCATGCACTGACGTATACTTGAAGTAATTATAGTGAGGGGCCAGAATATGAAATATTGATGATAGGTTTAGGTTGCGTAGACTTGAAGTCATTGGTTGCTGTTGTTTCCCCATGGCTGAACACATCTTCAACTAAAACTGTTCCTCGTTTTATCATAACTAAATTATGCAATAGGGTTAAAAAAGAACTTGTCAATCCCCCCCCCATGACTTTTTTTTAAATCCAGTCCTTTCATAAAAATCAAATATCCTTAACTTCTGTGTGCAGTGTATATTATATTTAATAACATCAGACAAAGATTGGACATGCAAGAGACACGCTTTGGCAACATATGAAAAGGGTTCAATGGTAAGTTTACGATTTTGTAGGTTTTGTTTTTTTGATTCGGTACGATACAATTTGCTATCGGTATAATTGGACAATTTGCAACAGACGGAGCATTTCAGAATTGCGTATTTTTGTAATTTATTGCATAGAACAAAAGATTTATTAATACTGACGGTTGTAGAAGTTCGTACTTATGTACTCACGGTCTAAATTAGGTGGAATAACGCTTGTAGAAGTGTCGTGAAACCCATAACACAAACTTACAAATGTTGTCGTTGAGTTACAGAATAGGCCAACAAGTGCAAGATATCTTCCGTAATTACAAGTACGGCAGAGGTTAGTACACGTTGTGTTGTGTTACAAAATTTAAACAAGTCTACAACTATTAGTCTACAATTGTTATACCTATATGACTTGTGTTATATAGGCCACAGTTTATTTTTAACTTTGCCATAATGTGTCCCTTACGTATGTCCAGTCTTTTTCATGTGGAAACTAAACAGATGCTTTTAGCTATTTAGGTTACCTGTTTCTATTGTTCAACTGTCTTGTTTTCGTAATTTTTCCGTAAACGCACCGAATAATACAGCTATGTTTTTTTTTTAATTTGCACAAAAACTTTTTCGGTCATTCATCGATTGTTTCAATGCCATCGTTAATACATATAAAGTAATATTGATCCAACAATCATTTATTACAGGTCCATAGACTTATCGCAACAAGTTGTAAAATCAAACGCATGTTCCCACACTTGTAAGAAATTTCATTGTGTTACCAAATTCAGTACAATTTGTAGTTACAAACGAAGATCTTGTAACTTATAGACTTGTAACAAGTGTAGTGTTTGTATTATAGGCCCCTGCAATAATACAAAATAAAATGATTATAACATATTCGCTTTTCGTCAACACTTTATAGAATGTGATATTTTATTTGCTTCATATTTATATATTTCTAGAAAAAAATAATAAAATAATTATTGGATATTACATAGTATCCTTTCAAACTTAACAAAATAATATTATTATTGATAATAATGTTAGATCTGAAACAACATAATTTTTTTTTTAACACCAATAAAAAAATTCTTTAATAAATTTTTAAAATTAAAAAATTACTCAGATATAATAAACAAATAACTTTTTTAACATTATTCAAAATTCAAACACTGTCCATTTTCGGTGAATTTTTAAAAATAACGCGTGATTTCCGGTATAACGGAGGTCACGTACAATTTTTTTGGGCACATTTTGAAACAGAAGTGATGGCCACAACCCATTTTCTTCCTATATCAAGAAATATTTGTTTTTCCATATGGTGCAAATTTTTGATGCTGTATATAAATTTTTGTTCATGGATCCTGGAAATGTCTGTAAGCTAATTTAATTAAATCGTACAACTGGCGCGTACTCTAGGTCCCTGAAGAGTACACGAAAGTCTCGAGGGGTGATTCAGGATGTATCAAAAATTTTTCATCAACAAAACGTAAGTGCAGTTGTTCCAAATAGTTTCCATTTGTTCACAAGTTTTTAATTACATAAATTATTTAGTTTGGTATTAAATATCTACCTGTATACATATTTATATTTTTTTGGTCCACAATGACTTTAATTTAATCGCTTGCTCTCAACTTGCAACGAGATAAAAACAGAGATAATACAAATTCAATTAGAAGCACGAAAGGTAATTTGTTAGTTCACTTTTATATATTAAATCTATTATCTCACGTTTGTTATAATAACCAATTACAACGAGTGATCCATTTAATTTCAACCATGACAGGAGCTTTCATCAGATAAAAACATCAACTACTTATCTGTGTTACATGCTGATTAAATAACGGCATGTAGTGTACATTCTGTTTATAATATGCATGATCTCAGCATCAGATGTTATTCTAACGTGCAGCTGGGCACAAAATATACAGTGGGCTAATCAAATTGTTCAATGAGAAATCGAAATCTGTGCAGTAGGAAAATGAAATTATTTTGTTAAAAACATTGAGCAAAAAATTAAAATTCTCGTAAATAACAAAACTAAAACTTTTTATATTGACATTTTCCTCAGCCTTTCCCCAGCATCACTCCCCTTATCGTCGGTCTCGTCAAAAATTCTAAAAACTGCAAATAAAACTTATTTTTTGGGTCTGTAACCATTGTACAAATTTCAGCGGCACCTGGTGTTTATTACTTTTAACTTCTGCAGTCAAACAGAGCTTGGAAGAATCAGATTGTTCTAAGATTAGATTGACAGCTGAATCTAATGACAACCACTCTATTTGTGGCCAATGAAGGCATTCTATGTGGTTCTATATATTGAAAAATATGAAAATCTTGAAACTCTGATTTTCTCTTGAAACTATGTTTTGTGAAGGAATATATCGCTCTAACTAAAGCCTAACATAAAACTTATAATGTCAGGCGAAGCTATTTTTCATATAAATGTCAGAGTAAACATGCATAATTGTCATATTTGGGATGAGGAGAATACTCGCGCTTTTAATGAATTGGAACCAGACGTCGAAAGTTAATGTTTGGTGTGAGTATCTGCAATACAAATTTATAGACCGTTCTTGGAAAATGACGTGCGAGGAGAAAATTATACAGACATGTTGGAAATGTTTTTCCACTCAAGTCGATCAAAATGTGCTTGAGGAAGAAGTATTTTTTTAGCAAGCTGGTGCTCCGGCGCACTATTCCATAAATGCAAGGGAGTCTTTAAATACAGAAATTTCCTGGGAGAGATAGGACAGTCCAATAGAATGACCATCATATTCCCTAGATTAGACAATCCCAGATTTATTTTTATGGGGCTACGTCAAAGAAAGTGTTACAAGGTGTTTTATTTAAAACAAGCGAGTAATTTTATTCCAAAAAAAGGGGCATTTTTTTCAAATAAATATTGTAATAAATTTGGATATTTGGCAACACTGCCAAAAAAAAACTGAAAAATCCTGACTAATTTGGTCAAAACCGCCCTCAGGTTCGTCTCCCGGACAGGGGTCCGGGTTGTCCGCCTCTAAAGCGGGCCCTGGAGCAAGAGGTGTTATCCATACGGTCTGCAACAGATTAACAAGAAATACATTGCATATACTGTACACCACTATAAAGAATGTATAAAAAAGTTATTCATTGTGAAATCTATAAGAGGTAATATTCATCCTCTTAAAAAGTGCTTAAGTGTAGTGATATAACACCGTTATTTTAAAAGTGAACAGTTACTTCTGGAGGTCCTATCTAAGAGTTATTTTATTATGGCTGACATTCATAAATTTAACGGAGGTTAATAATCCTCACACAAGAAGTCACAAAAGAATTTTAACTCTCAAAACTTCTTAAACAATACTTATTGAAGTAACATGCTAACTGAGAGTTAGGGTTAGGTTAGGTTTGTTGTGAGTGGGTCTCAGTAGACCCTCCACTGCGGCCATCAGCAGGCCTATTGTGGCTCACGCCTAATTATATTTCACCCAATAAGTTCAGTCTCTTAATGAAACTGATAACTTTATTGGGTGAGAATGTGTCCAGATCCTCTGGCAGCAGTTGCCCTTTGCCAAATATTGAGAATCGGATCCTCTCCACAGCGGGACAGGTGCATAAGATGTGGTCTGCCTTCTCATCATCCTCCAGGCATAGACGGCACTCGGCGTTTTCCGCTAGGCCGAGTTTATGCAGATGATAGTTTAGTCGGCAGTGCCCGGTATATAGGCCTGTTAGAGTTTTCAGGTTTATCCTGTTTAACTCTAAAAGTTTCTTAGTTCTCGATTTCAAAGGGTATTTTATGAACGCCTTCGAATGAACTAATCCTGGTAACTCTTGCCAATACTGGAGAGTTTGCCTTTCAGCCCAGGTTGAGATAGCCATCTTGGCCGTACTTGAAGATATGCCAAGTATTGGTTCTGGTCCGATAAATCGTGATCCCGCTCCTTCCCTGGCTAAGGAGTCCGCTATTTCGTTACCTTCCATACCAGAGTGGCCGGGTATCCAGACCAGAGTCACTTTGTTGTTCTTGCCCAAATGATTTAGAGCTTTCTGACAATTCCATACCGTTTTGGAGTTGCACCGGTAGGAGCCAAGAGCTTTTATAGCTGCTTGGCTATCTGAGAAAATTTTTATTGATATGCGTGTAAGATGCATATATTCCAGCCTTCGTACACACAGTTCAATGGCATGAACCTCAGCCTGAAAAACAGTTGCATGAGTACCTAGGTTTGAGACTATCCTCACCCTTGGTCTGTAGCTGTGTACTCCGGCTCCTGTTCCCTCGGGAGTTTTGGAGCCGTCTGTAAACCAACAACTGTCTGCCTTCAGTAGGTCGGCTTTATTCCAATCCCACTCATCTCTTTCTGGAGAAAGGATGTTGAAGGTCAGCTCGTAGTTGGTCATAGTAGGCATAGTATCCGAGGGCATTCCCAGGATGCTGTGATTCTCTATGTCATCCAACAACCTGTTCCGCTCCATGATACTAGTCTGCGGCATATTAATGGCCGCTTGTTGCAGTCTGTAGGTTGCCCACCTGGCCCTCTCTCCAGATATATATGAAGAGGGGGTAAATCCAGGAGGATTTCCATTGCAGCTGACGGTGTGGTGCTAATTGCTCCCGTTACGGTCATGCATGCTAATCTCTGCAGTACAGAGAGTTTGAATTTGGCCGTCCGTTGTAATCCTTTCGGCCACCAAACAATGGATCCGCATGTTATCATTGGTCTGATGACCGTGATATAGATCCAGTAAGTTTGTTGGGGACCCATGCCCCAGGATTTACCACAAATACGATGGCATGTCCATAGGGACAGCTTTGCTTTGTGGATTACCTTTTCCAGATGGGAGTTCCAATTAAGTGATTTATCCAGAGTGATTCCTAGATATTTCACCTCCTCCGCAAATGGGAACAGTTTCACCCATTAAAGTGGGAGGTCTTAAGTCCTCCAGCTTCCTTTTCCGGGTGAATGGTACTATTCCTGTTTTTTGAGGGTTTACAGACATCTGTTCCCCGTCACACCAGTTACTCACTGCATCCATAGTCTCTTGAAGGGTATTTGATATTACTCCTTCAGAGTTTCCTCTGACTAGTATGACTAGATCATCTGCATATGCTAGAACCTCAACCTCCCACAGTGTGAGAATAGCCAGTAGGTCGTCCACAAGAAGTGACCACAAAAGGGGAGAGAGAACCCCACCCTGCGGGCACCCTCTCGTGGCTCTAAACCTAACTGTTTCTCCCTGTAGAGACGTTGTTATGGTTCTGTTTGATAGCATAGCACGAATCCAGTCGCCTATAGTAGGCTCAATTCCTCTGGCAGCCACTGCTGCATATAAGGAGTCGGACAGTGCATTATTAAATGCTCCTTCAATGTCGAGAAAGGCTCCCACCGCAATTTCCTTCATTTGAAGGGATTGGGTAATCTTCTCGACTAGGTTATTGAGTGCTAGTTCTGTTGATTTTCCTGTCTGATAGGCGTACTGATGGATATTGAGGGGGTGATGATTCAGGATGTTCCCCCTGATATATCCGTCCAGCACCTTCTCCAGGCCTTTCAACAGAAAAGATGTCAGGCTAATTGGTCTAAGCGATTTAGGGCTTGGTTCTTTCCTACCCATTTTTGGTATATACTACCTTGACCGCCGACCAACTGGATGGGATATAGTTCCATACCAGACTAGCTCTGAATAGTTTAATGAGGAGTGGGAGCAATATTTCCAGTCCATTTTGTAGTAGAGCTGGAAAAACTCCATCCTCTCCTGGCGATTTGAATGGTTGGAATGATCCGATGGCCCATTCAATTGCCGGTATTGTGATCACCTTTTTTAGCCGTCAGCCAATCATTTTTATCAGGTCGTTTTAATCGGCCTTCTGATGGTGACGGCTGTTGGTCATCCGCATTCAAGCACCCTGGGAAGTGGTTTTGTGCTAGGAGCTGTAAGGTTTCCTTTCCAGAGTCCGTATATGAGCCATCCGGCCGCCTTAACGAACCGAATTCCCTTGTCGGCTCTCTGGAAAGAATCTTGTGGATTCTAGTACTGTGAGGTACGTCAGTTATACTCTCACAGAATTTCCTCCAAGATCCCCTTTTGCTTTCCTTATTTCTTTGTTATTAACTGAGAGTACACAGCTTTTTAAACTCTGAAAAACGGCCAACCCTGCCTTCTATATATTATACAACTAAATAATAATATACCATATGCTTCATTATACCCTGTTGCTTACACTGTATTTCGTTATTCACCAAACGGCAACTCGAGCGAGGTATATTTCAGGCATAATATATGTATATCAGAAAATGAAATTTCAGACGCTATAATAAATAGCTGGATTAAAACCTCCGATGTTATCCCGTTATACCGTTCTAAAATTCATATACCTATAACAGAGGATTGTATGCTCAAAGACCGAAAAAATATTTTTAATTACCTAATAAATTATACATAGGCTTGTAATGATTGAGTTTAAATTTTGTTGCCTGTACCAGTTAGCGATTAGGTTAAAGATGAAATATATATTTTCCTATATGCCTCAGGATTTGCTGGGTGTAAAATATATATTAATCGAGAATTATGCAAACATACATGACAGGTAGTTCCAACCACATTTACTAGTTACATAGAACTTTTCCGACTAATTACAAATCCAATAACTTATTAAACTTTCTAAAAACCACAACCACGTTCTATTACGATGCTTCCGTAAATAATTATAAACCACGTGATGATTTAATTACTTTTGAATAATCATTTTGTGTTCGAAATGACCACCTAATTAGAAGAAACTAAATGATCACATGGTATTATAGCTGTCTCACAGTTCTTGATGGAATTGTTTAATTTAAACAATAAAAACAAACGTATAGGAAATTTTCAGTTGGGGTACCACAAGGGTTGTGTTTGGGCCTATACATTTCTATAATTTTTTAAAAGCAAATTAACAATTATCTATCACTCATTATGGGTTTATCGAGAATAACTGGTAGCCGAGTTTGCAAGAGCGCTTATTTTTACCTACGTGGTACACTAATATCGACGCGACGCGACGCACGGTTCGATCCCAACGCGGGGCAAATTGAAAATGTATTTAGAATTTGTTTCTGACTAAAGTCTCTTGATGCCCTATATGTGGTTCGGACTTCACAATAAATTGTAGGGCCTCATCTTTACCTAGATTAGAGATTAGACTAGATTGCAAGTTGGTCGTTACAACACTAGTAGCTTCCCGTCATTGTGACCCAAAAAGATCTTTTGTGATAACCCGGCAAAATAGTAAAGTTTATTTTTCTTCAGATTTTTAAAATGGCAATTAGATCTTTTTTTAAATTCGCTATGTTTCCAAAATCACGAACCGATTTAACTCGTCGTAGTCTTAAAATGTAGAGTGCAGTTCATTCTTCCGAAATCTGTTATTAGTTCTGTCATTTTGATTTTGATTTTAATTTTAATATATCGACCATCTTGAAATTTGGTATTTGTAGCTCATTTAATCGGCTAAGAAACAAACTTTTTTTGCCCATCCGGTATGTTACTGTATAAATCACGTCCCATCAGTTATTAATAAATGTCTTATTGTTTATTTCTTCGTAGTTTGTTATTGTTATTATATAATACATCTCTAGTTAAAATTAAATAAAATGTAACAATAAGATGTTAACTAATTATTATGATTGTTTTCCTCTTTTTCAGATTGGCGGCTCCCGTTTACTTCCAGTACGTTGGATGTCACCTGAAAGCGTAGTATATGGCCGATTTACTCTAGAATCAGACATCTGGTCCTATGGAGTCGTCCTATGGGAAATATACAGCTACGGAAAACAGCCTTACTATGGTCATACGAACGAAGAAGTTGTCAAACTTATATTAGACGGTATAATGCTTATTCCACCAGAAGACTGTCCTTCTCTAATCTGCGAACTGATGAAGAATTGTTGGAAAACTGAACCGAGGCACCGCATCGGCTTCCCCTAACATATGCGATAAATTGGAAATAGCTTTTGAAAGTGTTGAGGAGAAATTCGAGGTTAATCTAAAATACGACAACGAAATGAAAAAATTTAAGCAAATCGGTAGTAAAAATAAAAGTTTACCCAGACCTCCTCCTCTGCCTGTTTTATCTCAGGCAGATATCCTAGACGCGCAGGGCTATTTGCTACCTAAAGAAATCAAAGAACCCGTGCAGTATTTAGGAGACATTGCCCGACTGACCAAGGGTAAAAAAACCTGCGTCCAAAACCAAACGAATCGTTTGGTCGCATAACATTAATTTCGGTGTTGATTTGTAATTTTTTTTTTTTTTTTGTAATTATATAAGACTGATTTTTTACAATAAACTGGGTTCTATTCAAGATAGGATTAATTTTCATCTTGGCAAATATCAATAAATGAAATTAATTGCTGTTTTTGACAGAATAAATATTTTTTCTTCAAAAAAATGGTGAACTTTAAATAGATACCCACATGATGTTATCATATCGAATTTAAGAAGAAATCAAAAAATCCTATACGAAGTATATTAAAATAAATACAATCATGAGTTATTTCGTGGACGAAAGAATTATATCCCATATGCTTAGAATCTCATTATTTTTTATAAATAGTCCTCTACCACTTGATAAATATACGGTGTGTCCCCGGATTGATTTTGAGATAGGTGTAGTATAGCAAGAAAATATTAGTACATCTTTCATTTTCTGCAGTTTCGGCCTGCTTGACCTAAAATGAATTTTCACCAAATTACAGTTCAAAAGGGATCTAAGTCGCCGAGTTAATCTAAGAAGAAAATAAATCGTTGTAGGTATAATAGTCTATACGTTGTTTTTACGGAAAAATTCTATTTGAATAAAATGTTTTGATTGAAAATTAGAGCCATATGCCAACTTTCATTGCATTTGAAAAAAAAACAATACTACAAATTAAAGTGAAAAGCTTTTTATTTTTTAACACGTGTTCTTTGCATTAAAAACTGTAAACTAGCTATAAATTGTCAAAGATTTGACATTATTAGTTGGTGTAAAAAGCCAAACCAATTAAAATACTTACCCTCGAGCAAAAAATATTTATTGTACAATGCTATGGGTTGGGGCAAATTAGCTGAAAAGCGGCGGTTAGACAGTTCGAACAAAAGTTTCCAGGGGTTTCAGTAAGCGACGTTACCGTTAAAAGTATTGCGACAAGATTTTCAAGGACTGGGACCGTTGAAAATCGAAAAAAAAACAGAGGAAAAGATTGGACGAAGACGATGCGGCAACAGTTTTGGCTTTGGGCAAACGGCAAAATCTCATTAAGATGTAGGGCATCAGAACTTGGCGTGAGCAAATCACATTTGCAAAGAATATTTAAGATGAATAAAGTAATTCCGTACAAACCTAAATTTTGTCACACTTTGAAACCAAACGACGAAGGAAAACGATTGAACTTTTGTTTGTAGATTGGAGAGAAGTGTCTCACGGAAAGAAATTTTGAAAACAACATTAACTTTTCGGACGAAGCAACATTTACCACTAACGAAGTTGTTTCTTCTCAAAATTGTAGGTACTGGTCAGATGAAAATCCAAATTTTAGAATGTAGAAGACAGTATTCAAAAAAAAGTGTATGTTTGGTGTGGCGTTTTATACGATGGGATAATTGGACCTTATTCTTTGGATGGAAATTTAAATCAATATGTGTATTTGGAGATATTGCAAAATTATTTACAAAATTATCTTAATAAAATGAGCTGAGACAAAAAATTTATTATCAGCAGGACGGTTGCAGCCCACACTCAACTCTTTTAATAAGGAATTATTTGAACAATACATTTGAGGAAAAATAGATTGGTAGATTTGGGCCACAACCATACCCACCAAGAAGTTCGGATTTAACAATTATGGATTTTTACTTTCGGCGCAAACTTAAACAACAAGTTTATAAAGACAACTTTAACAATGATTTGGAAAGATTAAAAAAACAAAATTACTGATGTGATCAGAGCCATACCTCTTAAAGAAATAGAACTTACAAAGAATTTAGAAGAATGGTGGAATTATGTAGTAATTTAGTTGGGCATTATTTGAATAGGTTTTTAGTTGAATTAGTTGAAATTGTTAATTGTGTAAAAAAATAAAAAGCTATTCACTTTAATTTGTAATATATATATATATATATATATATAGATATATATATAAATTTTTTTTTTTTTTTTTTTTTTTAGATCAAATGCAATGAAAGTTGGCATATGGCTCTGATTTTCAATCAAAACATTTTATTCAAATAAAATTTTTCCGTAAAATCAACGTAAGGACCATTTTATCTACAACGATTTATTTTCTTCTTAGATTAACTCGACGACATAGATCCCTTTTAATCTATAATTTAGTAAAAATTTATGTGGGGTCAAGCAAGCCGAGACTGCAGAAAATGAAAGCCATACTAATATTTTTTTTGGTATATTACACCTATCTCAAAGTCAGTCTGGGGACACACTGTATAAAACATTATTTATGTGAAATAAATACATATTATTGAATATTACAAGCCAATTTAATCAAGGGTACGCCGAGGAAAGCACATTATGATTATATAAATACGAATACCACGTCTGTCTCCGTTGTTATGCACGATATGAAGAAGTTCTAAAAATGTTAATTAAAAGACATTTTTTTACTAATAAAAAAAGTGTAGGGGCGTTATTTTTTTAAAAATTATTTATAACACAAAACGTGTATTAGATGTTATGCAAATTAGTAGGAAAATTTGTTAAAAAAAATTAATGCAATTTGATATCCTGAATAGTAAACTTAATTCTACGAGTGTTTCTAAACCGGTAAGTATCTTTAATTGTTAGGATGTATGTTTTATTTCCAAGATATTTTAAAACAATGGCATCGGTGCTCTCTTTCGATAACTTTGTGTAATTTCTAGAGGTCGGATTTACCAATCGGATGACGTAAAATTAGGGTTGGCTTTAGGTGGTTATGTATCAGATTTGCATGCATATATGACACGATATCTTACCTTGAAATTATTTTTAGCTAGTTCGGTATTATCCAAAGTTGATAAAGTCAGTCTATTATAAACACTCACTCGAAGAGGACTGGAGATATAGAGGGATAACCCCCTAATAGTTTGAGCAATCCTATGAAGCCTATTGGTAAGAAATAATACGAACTTGTCCTTATTTTCTGCATATTTGTAACCCCCAAACTCTTGTAGACTTAAATTCACTACCTCCGCTATAGTGCGAGAATTTGTAGCTTCTAAAACTTTAGAGGCGATTAAGTATCCGCTCATTGAACAATTTTTCTCCAATGCACCCACTAGAACATTCGCTACCTTAAATCCGTAAGCATTGATGGTTTTCATCCACGCTAAGCTAGATGTACTTCCCATTAAGCTCAGAAGAAATTTTCTCTCTAATACTTTCATACTCCGTTGATAAATATTTTTTTCTTAGTGTAGATTCCGAAGGCATGTTAACATTGATATATTTGCCACTAATACATTTTTCCAAAAATTGTCTAAAAAGTGGATTGTCTAGTTTCGATTACGGTATGTTACTATCAAAAATTCCACTAAATCTAAGTTAAAATTACGTTGCATGTCACTGTAAGTTTTCTGAGGAAATATGTATATTAATATTTGTGTTTCATGACCACGAAATTACTTTGTCACATCTAGTGCAATACAATTGTCTATCATCAAATTGTAAATCGGCAATATCGCGAATCCAAGAATTTACTGTAGCTTCCGACCCTTTAGTACGTTGTGACATTTTAACTGCGTGTTTTTAGTACCTATGTCCAAATGAATCCACGTTATACAAGACACTGTTTGATCGTGTGATGTTTTCTCTCCCTCCACGCAGTAAAGTAAATTACTGCAATTTAAAGGAATCCATACCGCGTTACGTTTTTATTTAATATAGTGCATTCCTCGATAAAACTAAGTTACGCATTAACATTGTAAAATTAAATAATAATAATTAATTAATATGTTGCACGACTTTCTTTTTGTAGTTTGGGAACGTTTCAGTAGGTGTTTACAATATAATATATCATCTGTAAAAGTCATCTCTGGAATCCGATCGGTAAATCCGACCTCTGGTAATTTCTTAAAATATGTTATCAACAAAATGTTTGTCACAGTTAAATCTGTAGATTGGCATTAACGTAATTCTTACAGTTAGTTCATTATGTTTCGATTTTCGTATGTCTTTTAGATGAAAAATAATGGCCAGATACAAATTTTGACTACATTGAAAAAATTTTTAGATATATAACAAAAGTTATCTTACCTTGAAAATTTTTATAATAGGAAATATGTTGACAAGAAATACTTACCATAATGTGTTAAACAGAGTTTTGTTTGTGTTTTCTTTAATTAACAAAAAAATCTTGCATAGCAGTTAATTAATGTGGAACACATTTTAATAAAAGTTACTCAGTAGCTACTGAGTAGTCATAATCACTTATTAGAAAAAGTTGTACATGAAGAGTCCCTAACTTGATTACCAAAATGCGACAATAGACTTTTTTGCTGAAATCAGTCGGTTATTTATAGATAAACCAATTTTATTTGTAAACAGTTCATTAGCGTAATAATATAATTTTGCAATAGTTCTTAAAAAAAAATATTTGTGTTTCTTTTCCTTAAGATCATAATATATTCTTGAGAAGCAGCTCTCCCTAGTACTTGATGACACCTTTTCTTAGTTTCCAACTTGTGAATTTTTTGCAATACTCCTTTTTCAAGAATGACATCCAATATCCATATCAATTTTATTTTTCAAATGTTAGTTTAAATGAAGATGTTCGCAAGCAAGCATCCTGGGTTCTCTGTTTTTTTACTATTTATACGGCTGACTTTTCAAAATATTTGAATCACTGTAATATGCATCAGTATGCTGATGACACACAAGTTTATTTTTAATTTAATTTAAATTTATGGATAAGACTAAAAACATTAACGCTGATATGCTTACCAAATTTGAGGTATCAAAAACATAAGTTAATTCTAAATGAGACAAAAAAATTAAATATTAGTGTTTGGAACAGATAGGGAAAATGTTACTAGTAATCCTCGCTTTAAGTTGTTATCAATGAGGTGTATCAGCTGCCTACTGATTTTTGTAAAATTTTGAGATTATACTTTGACGTATATCCCAGATTTACTACACATGTTGATAGTTTATTATAAAAATAATATTGTAAATTAAAACCACTCCACATTTATAAAGATGTTCTCCGTATAAAAATAAGGATATGTAATACTTTAATTTTAAGTAATTTTGCTCATTGTGATACTAATTTTTTACCTGCTTTATTAAACAGAGATAAGGAATGCCCTCAAAACTCCTGCTTGAGGTTTACTTATAATTTACGAAAATTTGATCACATTTCGGACGGAAATTCCCACTGGTTAAATCTAGACGAACGTTTTCAGCTACATATTGTTACGTATTTGCTATCCACACAAACACCTCTACTCGTAGATTCGTTGATTGAAAGTCCAAGTAACACTTACTCACTACTTTATTTACTAACTAGCAATTAACAGCAATAGATTAATTAATGTCTTAACTATAACCACAATTAAACACATAAGTCTCTTTCTTATTTCTTCTTTACTCGTTCACGTTCGACTTCAGACTGAGGCTCGGCCCACCGTGTGTCTTATTTATACATCCATTCACACGGTCCAGGGCATTCCAGAATATTCCCGGCCGTTCGTGTACAATTCCAGTCTCATCTAACCAGTCTACACAGTCCAGTGGCGTAACAATATGATATATTGACTTTATAAAATAAATAACCTACGATTCCCTGAATATTTATTTTCTAAATTGGTTAAAGGTACCCCACGAATTTCTCAATGTAATCTGGAGAATTATTTTCTAATTTATTCTCACTCTCGAATGGTATTTGAAAGATTATTTTTATGTTTTAATACAAAATTTAAATATTGTCTGATCGTTATTTGTGGCATTCTCTAAGTTTTTCTTTTCTGTTTTGGGACACTACCGCATGAATAATGTCTTTATCTAAAAAATATAGTTAGTTACCCAGTATGTTACTAGAAAAATAATTTAAAAACAAATTAAGATCCTCTTCTTGGTAAAAGTTAAAATATAGAGTGGAATGAAAAAATAATATTAACTGAAAATTTTTGCTAATTATTATTTACTAACTTACAAATCTTATCACAGATAAGTATAACGTATATCTTTCTAAACAATTATTTTCCTGGATATTTGCCAAAACGCTGAAACTTGGATTACAGAAAAGATAATATGCACATTATGTTCAGTACAACTGACTCAATAATGTTATGAATAATTCTTCGTTATGTCTTGGAAAACGAATCTGTTTCCTTTTTCAAAGTTATTTATCTTTTTTGTAGAATATGTCAATTGTGAAAGTTGACACACATATTATTTGTTTATGTAATACCCTAAGATACTTACATATAATTGTTGATATTTAAAAATTATACAATATTAATTTTGTTCAGTTCTTCTTTTAACATCGGTAACCACGTTGTACCAAAATCTACAGAGCAATGGGATAAACATTTTTTTGTTCATTCAATAATATTGCCGATTCCTCAATTTTTCTTTTTTTGCTGTCTGCTTCTTTCATTAAAATTTTTGCCAAATCCGAGTTTACTCTGTGTCCATTTTCCCAAGCATGTTCGCAAATTTTCGATTTTTCAATTTCACCCTTTCTAATATAACTTTTATGCTCACCTAACATTATATAAATAAATAACCTTGAAAAAAGGAAACACATTCATTTTCCGACACGTTAGGGAATTATATTATTTTTGTGTCTCATATTAGTTGTCAAGAAACACCCTCTGACTAATATTTTGACGTAAAGTCACAAGCGCAGATGTTTATTTTTCTACTAACATACTGGATATCTAACTATATTTTTTAGATAAAAATTCTTCATGTGGTAGTAAATCCCAAAAATGTGAAAGAAAGACAAAATATAACTTTTAACATTTTATTTTCAACAATTGTCTGAATTTAAACTAAATAAAGTAAATGTATAGTGCACCAAAATTAAATTGTGCTAAAGTTTTAAACATGAAAACATAATTATTGTAAATGTTTCATCCGTGACTGGTATATTTTCTTTTTAGTTTGTAACCCCTTTCGTCACAAAATGATTGGAAAATGTTTTAGTATAGAATTATTACTTACCATAATATTTTTACATGCATTTTCTTTAGTTTGTATGATAATTTTTTCCACTGACGCTAAACTAAATCTTTTTTGGTTCATTTTTTTAAATTCAAGACAAAACTGGTGACAGATGTCAAAACCAGAAAACACGTCAATGTACAAAAACAAATTACTACAAAATATTCTCAGTAGAATAATATAATTAGATCATTCTCACTATAATAACAATATAATTGGAAAAATTAAATACTTGGTCAAAAATATTTAAATGATTGGAAAATAAAGACACTAAAAAATAATCACGGAAATAGACTAACACGATTTAAATATCCGCGGTCTCATAACCTTCTATAATTGGTTAATATGTAGCCAATATAAATTGTTCACAGTATGGCAGCTTACATGTAGGCGACATTTTATTAGTATTGAATCAGAAATCCAGATTATATTATAGCCCAGTCACATTAGAGGTTTCACCTCGGAATGAGAGATAATAAGCTGTAAACTTGTATAAACTTTTATTTTGGCGTTCTAAAAGTTGTCCCAAAAGTCTCATAAAATCTCGTGCCCGCGTCTTAAGATATTCAAGGTCAAAGGTCACAAAAATCGTTTCTTTGCAAATATCTCGCTTCCTATGGTTTTAATGCCATTTGCATTTATTATAAAAAATTGTAGAGAATAAAATTCTCTACAACTTTTGTCCCAAACATTTTTTTATATACTCAACCGTTTTTGAGATAGAGGGTGGAGAGCGCGCCGCGCATACCTATTCACAGCATAATGCAAGGTCAACCGTAAGTCCCGATAAATAATACACCGTTAAAGTCTATAAATCATTAAAAAATACATAATTATGAATAATTTGCATTGTTTATTAATTAATACATTATATTTAATAATATTTTTCATTTATCGAATATATATTTGTTTAATATTACTTACCTCTCCGTGTAATCAAAAAATTGTTGAGTGGAATACTTCAAGTATATTTTAATTATATTCTAATATATATGTTAATTATATTTTAAGTAGAAAAAGAATAGAGTAAATACATTTTAATCATATCTTTATTTAGAAATACTTTTTCATATATTTATTACAGTTGAAATTTAAATGTGGGGAGCTTTTTCAAAAACTTTTATAATTAGAAGGACTTGATGAAAATGACCGTTCTCGTATCGCAGCCAGTATTACATGACATTGATGTGCATTTCGTTTTTAAATTATCTATTTTTCCTTTTCTATTTTTCATTACGACTTCTTGTAAAAAAATGCATTAAAGTTTTTGATATTTCTTCATTAATATCATCTAACATTTTACTTGGAGGTGGATAAGACTTGGTTTCAACTACAGATGATCAAATATATTCCCTAATAATAGCTGCTGCAGCTTCGACAATCCGTAACCGTTCTTCTTCGGGATCCCTTTTTTTATTATCGTACCAAGCTTTTGATAGTATATTAGCTTGTGTGTCACGAAAAGATATGATAGTAAATGATCCTACTTTTCTCGTAATTATTATGTCGGTCAAATATTATTGTTGAAGTTTTGTAATGATAGTCTTATCATCTGGTACATACTCCGTCAGGACATCTTTGAGCTCTTTCAATGTAAATTGTGATCCGTCATGATTTTCTATATAACTAAAAATCTCTATCATTGTTTGTGTGACTTGATTATCTTGGCGAGGCTTCGTATCAGTAGTAGATGGTACTCGACTTAATGATTTATAGACTTTATACGGCGTATTATTTACCGGGACTTACGGTTGATCTTGCATTATGCTGTGAATAGGTAAGCGCGGCGCGCTCTCCACCCTCTATCTCAAAAACGGTTGAATATATAAAAAAATGTTTGGGACAAAAGTTGTAGAAAATTTTATTTTCTACAATTTTTATAATAAATGCAAATGGCATTCAGACCATAGGAAGTGAGATATTTGCAAAAGACCGATTTTTGTGACTTTTGACCTTGAATATCTTAAGACGCGGACACGAGATTTTATGAGACTTTTGAGACAACTTTTAGAACGCCAAAATAAAGGTTTATACAAGTTTACAGCTTACCGAAAATGATAAATGTTTTTCTTTAATATCAAATAATATCTATTTGTGTATTGACTATGTATTAATAAACTAGTAAATGAAAAAAAATGGAGTGAACCATATCTCAGTGATACTTGGTATAGCAAATATTATTGAATATAACTAAAAAACAGACGCTTAAAATATTGTTCTCGTAATTTTCTTAGTCGGGAAACTAAAAACAGATTTTCTGGAAAACAGTGGAGGTTTTTTAGACACAAAGTAATAATTGGAAAAAAACTTAATAACCGATTTAATTGGATGGTGGTGGTTGTTATTATTTACCTACTTAAAAATTTATTTGTTGTGAAAATTGTCCATATTCTTCCATTATGTCTTTTCATATAAACATAACAAAGGAAGAATTAAACTCTATTTATAGGTATTAAAATGAACGCATTGTTCGTAAAATCAGTCGATAAAACGGATTAAATCGTTTTACTTCCTCGTCTTTTAATCGTACTCTCAACAACTAATAAGAATTAACAATTATTACTGTTATTATTTCGTAGAATTACTTATCTTTAACTTGTGGCGTAAAAAGACTTGACTTACAAGTTTTTAGAATTACTTAGTTCAAAATGCCAGTCAAAATTTGGCAAAAACAAAAAAAAGAACATGCCAGAGAATTTCCATTAAAAAAAATCTGAATTCAAGGTTGTCATAATAAAATAAAGATTATTTTAGACCTTTTGATTTTTAATTAAAAAAAAACTGTTTCTGAATTTTGGTGGGTGATTTTCGATTATAATAAACTAAGCTTTTGCAATTGAATATATCAATTCATATATTAGGATTCATCTTTCAAAACCTTGTAACCCACAAAAAAACAGTTTTGGGATAGAATCAAAAATGAAGAATTATTGAGGTTTTCCCATCTTAAACAGAACATATACATATGTGTTTTTTTAATATTGAAAGTAAACTCTGTGTTTGTCTTAAATACTGATTTTACAGTTACGAATTTAGTACAATGCAACATCTGAGTATTTTTGAAAATGTTCGAACGTTTTTATAAAAATTAGGTGATTGTGGGGACTAATATTCAATTTACAATTAAAAATAAACAGTCGTAAATTTTTTCAACTGAATATAGCAATCGTTGTTTTTGAGTGTGTAGTGCATAAGTTTGTGGTGTATACATACATATTGGATCACATATTAGAACACTTAGTATATTATAGGTCTTCCAAACCGAAGAACTTTACAGGGTACCAACTTTATCATGCATTGCCTGCATGCAGAACATTAATATACATATATTTATTAACACTGATTACATAATTGCGATGTGAAAAGAAATAAGATATATTATTGCTTATGAATCAAAGTCGTGGAAATAATTTCATGGATAATTTTACCTGCTCGATTTAGGGGCGCATCAAAAGACCGCATATTTTATAAAGAAATTAACTTACTGCAGTTATAAAAATTCGCAAAATACAGAGATACCATATTAAGCATTAATATCTCATACAGTGTAACACACTAAGAATGGAAATACCTGTGTAATAAAATTGTTTATATACCAATGTAGACCAGAGATAGGGCATCAAAAACTCTACTTTGGTGTAACAGTTTATGATTTAGTTTTAGTTCACACAGCCTCCTATGAATTTTTTTTCAATGTCAAAAATGGTCATATTTGATTATCGATGTTTTAATTTAAAATCTGACTACACCACTGGATGGGGCTCCCGAATCCAGTGGTGTAGTCAGATTATAATAAAAAAACTGCTAATTATATTTGGCCATAGTAGGCTTTCGACAACTTGGTGGGAATAGGTCAATCAAAAAACAGAAAAACTACTTTTTTAATTTAGTCGACGTTTCGCTAATTTTTATAAGCATCCTCAGGACTAGGTAAATTGTGTTTTTCTTCTTCATAATTAGTAATAAATTAAACAATCGAGAACTGGTACAAAACATAGGTTTTATCAAATACAACATACGAGTAGAACACATAAACGGTCTTTACTTTCTTAATGATACACAGGCAATTAAAACGAAATCCTACAATTTTGCAAGAAAGTATAGTTTTGAATTCTCTATATTTCAAAAAAAAAAATCCGGTCTAAATCAGATAATAAACAAAGTTGTTACAGGGGTGTCTCCATTCTTAGTAGGTCACTCTGTTTACCTAGATTTGATTTTGAATGAAAAAAATAGCCTGGTTTCAAAATATGTTAACAAGTGCTAAGTGCTAAGTGCGACCAAAGTATTTATTAATTTTATTTAAATATTTACAGTTTATATCAGAGTTATTAAATACATGTAAATGTAATTTAATTAACTATATAACAGGTGAGTCGTTTTTTTCTGCAATACTTCATAAATCGGTAGAACAAGTTGAAATAATGACAACTTACTGAAGAAACTTAGTTCTAAAACTTCACAGTTCTTGAGTTTTTGAAATTTCGGTTTATTTTTTGTATGACCGACATTTATTGTGATATCATATATCAAAGTGACAAAAAAATGTGAGTGAGTGAAACAGATCACGGTCCCCAAAAACATATCACCCAATAAATCTTTTCCAACACAAAATAGTTCTCGTGTTACTGGTCTTGGCAAATATACTGTGTGTACCATTTCAGATCTATATCACAATAAATGTCGGTGATACAGAAAATAAACTAAAAATAAATTGAAAATTCAGAAACGGTGAAGATTTGGAATTAAATTTCTTCAGGAAACTGCCATTATTTTGAATTAATTGTTCTATCGATTTCTGAAGTTTTGCAGAAGAAAAGAATCGTCCTGTATAATAGTAAAAATAAATTGTTAATGGTATTTCTTTTAAGAAAGACATGAATATTAAATGTTTGAATATTGTCCTCTACTATTGGTAATATTTTTTGATAAATATTAGCTGGTTAGATTTTAATTATCTCGAAATATAATTAATATGATTATCCTTAGTCACAGATTTTCTGTATTTATGGGCTTCAATTTATATACTTTTTACTGGAAATAATTGAGTGACGAGAATCTAAACAACCACCCAATTCGGGAACTTTTAAGACTGGCGCATTCTCCAAAATATATATTTAATTAATATTCCAACAGTGATTGCAATATATACAGAGGTGCTGAATTTCTAAATATAATCTCTATGAATCTGAACTAGAAGGAGATCTATTTCATATAAAACATTGTTTAGAAATATTAGAAAAGATCAAAGTTTCGTATATCGCGTCATAACTTAAAACAAAGTTTAAACTTCTATACCTATAAGCAGTCTGATGAATATTTTAGAATTATCGTAATTTGTATTACTATCTTCGTAAATAATCACTATTTTTGATTACATCATATATCATATTTCACTTTTATTTAGAATAAAATACGCTGATTTATTCTAAAAGCGATTACGCCGAAGGTGGATTAAGAGAACTGGGCGGATAATGCCAGATTAATTTACCCAGTTTGTATTTTATCGTTTCGTTGCGTAAATTTAAAAAAAATAGAATATGTAATACACTGATTAACAAATTTTAATTAGAACTGCTCTTGGTGGATTTTTATAAGTGTAATTGTTTTTAATGATAGAATAAAACACACTACTTTGTTCTTTTCACGTTTTTTATTGTAACTAAAAGTTAATGCAGTTTCGACACTTAACGTGCCATTTTTAAACGATTCATAACAAGTGAATGAAGACATAAAGGAATTTTGCAGTTTTGTACCTATGAAGTTGACCGGATTATCTAAGTATTTAAAACACAAATGAGATTACGGAAATTTCACAAATTCATGAATGAATTTTCATATACCTTAGGGTGACCGGATATCTAAGCATTTAATAATTATAACTAGGTGCTTAAACATTATTAACAAAAATTCATATAACGGAAATTTTACAGCTTAAATACATCAAAGACGGTGTATGATATAGATCCAACCATTCAATTTTTGTAATTATTTTTTCTTATGAATTGGTGAATCTATAACATTAACATTGTGAATATTACTTCTGTGTAACAGGGTAACCGGGCATGATCAGGGTTGAAGGTGCCTTAAAATGGGGTGCTCAGTTAGTTATAATGAATACCAGTAGATATCAACGACATTTACTTAATACAGGGTGCATAAATATATTATAGGAATTTGGCTAAATTAGATATTTAAAATAAAAAATGATATTTGGAGGACTGATATTTTTATCTCCAAAATTTTTAGAATTTAATTTAATTGAAATATTTAGGGCCGGATTATCAAGTAACTTTAAAAAAGAAGATAAATCAAATTCAAATTAGGTTAATTATTGTGGTACGATACAAGTTAAATCAATACTATACAAATCATCACATATAATGTTTGTAGTAAGTAATTATCATTAAACAAAATAAATAATATACAAGAAAACAACTGTAGTAACGATTATATTCTTGGATGTTATCTTCTAGTTAGCATTAACTAAGCATTGATAAACTAGCCTTTGTTAATCTAATGAATGATTCGTGGAAGTGGTTTACTGTTTTAACATTCTGAAGTTGAATCGATACCTATTTTGTGAATACATATGTATATAAATTAATAGCTTTTATACAGGGCGGGTTAAAAAGAATAAGCCATAGATTAACTAGACTCAAAATATGAGGATTTAACCAAACATGCTTAAGCAGAATGTGACTAGTTAATAACATATACCTATGGTGTTGAAATAATTTTTTTGTATGATTTTTTTGGGTGCAACTCGAAAATTGCTTGACAACTTATGTTCAAAATCGGTACAGGTAGGTTTCTTGTGGTGAGAAATCATAATTTTATATAAGTTTTAACCAAGTTATATAGAGCGTCCAATGCAATACATTGAATGTAAAAAATGTGATCTCTTTATATTCAGAACAGTTGTATGGACATTTTTATTGCAGACAATGAAAATACTGTGTAGTGGTAATATTAAGTTAACTTTTAATGTTTAAATATCTCGAAAATAGTTGATTTTAGCTACTTCAGACAAGTATATCTTACTTTTTAGAATTAGTAAATACATCATATCTGTATAGCTGTTCTGAAAAAAAATAGACCACATTTTCATAGTTTAATGTTTTGTATAACTTAGGTCTAAACTAATATGAAATTATGATTTCTCCACAAGAAAAATAAATGTACCGATTTTGAATTTGATCCGTCAAGTAGTTTTTGAGTTGCGCTCAAAAAATCATTTAAAAAAATTATTTCAATACCCTGTATCTCATTAACTAGGCATATTTTAGGCACTGGTTGCCTATATATTGATTAAATCTTCATATTTTGAGCCAAAGTTAATCAAAAATAATAATTTCTTATTTAAAAAACGTTAAAATTAAGTATATGAAATTATATTAAGGAATTAGTCTTTTTATTGTAAATATTTGTATATTATTTATTTATATTGGAATATTGTTGGGTGAAATGCACTTTCTAATAAATTGTATTTATTATATCGAAAAGAAACAATCATATGAGAAGACTCACTGTGTTTGTACTGTGTAAATAAATATAGTGAAAAATTTGTATAATTCGCTTAATAAAAAATGTAAGGATGCTGTGTTTGTCGCTTTATCCAGTTTTTCACAATTCATTGCAAAAAAGGAAATGCTATATAATTTATAGTTTACATGTTTTTCTCTGCAATTAGTATTTTAAAGAAGTCTAAAATATCCTGTAAACTAATTCAGTCTGCATAGTGTACATGTTATTTTTTTTTTATTTTCAACGGACCATATTAGTGGGACATCACAATTATGCAACCTACGTGAAAGACTTATGACACACTGGTAGTCTATATGTAAAACTAAAACTTCGCCCTTATGATTATGAACATAAAAGTGACATTTTTAACAATACAGCACAGAATTATACAATATGGTGCACTAAAGAAATTTTGTTAATAATAATAAAAATAAAGTTGCTGTAATGCGCTATACTTGTGTATATGTTCTAACATATTTTATGTATGGTGCATGGTAAGTAAAAGTTCTTAAATATTTCTTTCAAGAGAGGAAAAATATAATTCTGTGCTGTGTTCTAACTGTTAAAAATGTCGCCTTTATCTTCATGAGCATAAGGGTCAGGTTTCATTGTTACATATAGGCAACCAGTGTTTCATGACTCTTTCACGTGGGTTGCATAATTATTATTAATTGTGTAATATCACAACTATATGGTTCATTTAAATTATCACATGGTATTGAATGCAAAAGTGTTCAGTACCACAATAATTTTAACTTATGTTTATATTTAATTATAATTGTAATTTGTCGGAATCCTAAATACAAGAAATAAATAAACTATTACCTACCATCAGGAATAAGTTACAGGTTGCCTTAATTACTCATAATAAATCATGATTTGATTTAAAACAAATAATGAAAATTATCGCCTATTATTTCCAGGGGGGGGGGAGAAGGGGGATAAAAAGAGTCTTTTTTAAGAATATCTCGAATGAATTTTTACAAATTTTTTTTTGTTAATTCATCTGGGAAGGCTTCTGAACAGAGACGGCATTTTCAGAAAAAGAGAAACTGGTTGACTTTTTTGCAGTGTGACAATATAGCTTTTTTTTACTTTGTTTTTGTGGTAATAATCATTGTTCAAAGAAATGTGTTGGTGTTCATATTACACCACGAACAACGCGATTTTCATTGAACATCTCATATGAATTGTGGTCCCTCATATTATTGTTGTATTTTTTCAATTAAATAATTAAAACGATTTTATTGGAATATTTACAATTCAGTTATTCAAAGTAAAATCATTTCGTTCAAATAAGTAATAACTTATTTTTTTATCTATCAATTTCTACCAAGACGACCT
This sequence comes from Rhamnusium bicolor, assembly GCA_029963845.1. Taxonomy (NCBI): domain Eukaryota; kingdom Metazoa; phylum Arthropoda; class Insecta; order Coleoptera; family Cerambycidae; genus Rhamnusium; species Rhamnusium bicolor. Next base: position 237,519 of record JANEYF010003759.1, read on the forward strand.
CTGAAAAGTGGACGGATAAATTTGCAGTACTTTAGAATAAGTTTCTATCTTCGTGAAAATTGTAGGGGTTTTTTTTCAGTATTGAATTTTTTTCTCAAATACCAAGTCATTCACCATAATATTACGAATTTATTGAGTGGTTATTTTGTAATTAAAGACAAAAAAGTTCAAATTCAAAAATGAATTGTTCTAGGACACATATTTTTTAGAAACTCTTATTCTTAGAATGAGACGGTTGAAGTTCTGCTAATAAAAAGTAAAGCACCCTGTATAAAATGAATATTTAAAACGTAATTCCTTAAGACCCTATGACACCAGACAAGAATTATTTATTTAGACATGGTCAAAAAATAATTAAAAATTTGTAATTTGGAATAGCCTGGCAGATATAATTCCTGGATATTCTGTATATATTTGTGTACAAACATGTCATACGGACTTTAGCGAATAAAATTATTTTTCGGAAAATGTTGGATTCAATTTTTGAATAAAGTATTTCAATTTAAAGTACGAAAACACTGTATATATTTATTTGGAATAAAATATTGTTGTGTATATATTATAAAATATGCAATAAATGCGAAACGTATTGTATAACAATTGAAAATGTTTTATTTCTGATTATAAATATCGATGTAATATGTGTGCCAAATGTAAATTTCAAATAAATATAATATATTATACCATAATCTATATTTTGATTAAGTAATTTTAAGGTTAAATATTTTAATGCATCTGTACCAAAGATCTGACAGGCCATGCTAGAGAATAATGATAGGAGCACGCTCTGTTTGAAAAATTTATGTTAATTAAAATGTTATTAATCTAATATGTAAAATCATTGTACAATAAAAGATTTAATCAGTTTAAATTGTTTTATTCTTGTGAAAAATTACTAAGAACATTTTTGTATTGTGATGACGAGATGTAATATATTGGAAATAATGAACAAAAGATGTTTTGTTAGAATTACTTTATACAAACAGAGTGTTTAGTTATTCTACAACATTAACTTCCATAGTTCAACATCCTAAAAATATACATCTCTGGACCCTCTACCATTTCATGTTACTGGGTGGAATACTGCCAGAAACTATAGACAATACCTATGTGCAGAAATATTGTCTCATTTAAAATATTTTTTTATTTATTCGTTGTACAGCAAAAACGTCTCATATATAACTTTATCTTTGTTTCTCAACAGAAATAAATCAGATATTAAAACAATAAATATAATAATCATTCAAACTAATAGGTATGTATACTTTACCAGTTAAAATTATCCGGCGATGTTCCTGTTTATGGATTTAGGAGACCCATTATTAAACTTTAAACCGCTCGATTTTATACTCTTTGAGTTGAATTCGTCATACCTACCCCTTTGGAGGGTTTGGGAGAAACAATTAACCCCCAATTCACCCACTTGGAGGGAGCTTTCAAAAAAATTTCTCCCTAGTGAACAGTTTTGATATCTAAGGTATATCCCTTTAAAATTTAAAGATTCTAGCTCTAACAGTTTGAGTTCTGCGTTGACCAGTCAGTGAGGATACTTATAGACAAGCAAGTTATCCTTATTTAAAAATATCTGATGGGGATAGCACATAACTTTCTTTCTTATACCAGTATATATCATCCTTATGTAAAAGGAATCATTCTATTTAATTCTGCACTTACTTCAATTAAATTTTAATACCGTACCTTGAAATGTTTCATTAAAATTTTTAAATAATTAATTATCAGCGTCATTCGATACTGTCAATAATAATATTCATGTCACATATTTTAATAATTTCCTCTTATCGACATTGATATTTTTGTAACTAAATTAGACATTTCAAATGTCAAACTATTAAATTTATCCTAACCCCATTTTATGAGGTCAAATGTGTAAAAAATTTCAGTTTACATCAGCTTTATTTAAGTACTTGGAAATATATTTTATTGGCTTGATAAGTATAGTAGACTTGATTTATAATCTTTCATCAAGAATATATTTTTTTGTAAAGGTAAATACAAAAAAGTTTGGATCTCGTAGACCTACTTTCAGATTTTACACATCAAATTGATCATTGTCTTTAGTCTTTAGAACATGTTTACTCAATTTGAAAACTTTATCTCAAAAATTGTGGCTGCTATCGGGATACTACAGACAGATTTTTTTCCATAAAGTTTTGTTTTTTCATTATAATGCGTCGAGATTCGTCCAGAAATGCAATAAAACTTTTAATTTTTTTTCCCCGAATTGTACCTTTTTTCTTCTCTCATTTATTAAGTCTTCTGGTAGTACCACATTCACCAAATTTATTGTGTCACTTAAAATGTTGTTGACAATCTTAACTGCCAAATTTGGGATGTTTCCCATTAGTATTTTTTGAGTTATCGCGGATAGACACATACACACACACATCCACACACACACACACACATACATCGATAGACATCATTCGGAAAATAGAATTGATTCAGGAGGGTTCAAAACGTATATATCAATCTCGAGGTCGAAAAACATCACGATTACTATACTTCCTTATATTAGCTAGAAGAAAGTAAAAAATAATAATTTAACGAAGAGGCAAATTCAAGAATGGAGTTAAAAAAGATAATTCTCACTGGCAGCGGTATTGAACCACGTGAAAACGCTCATTACATGCATTACGAATTTGAGTGCAAATATTTAAATACAGACACCAGTCTTATTTTCCATGTAAAAAAATCTAAAACACAATGCGAATAATTACCCCGTAGTTGTTGAGTCACCTGATACAGATGTGTTGATTCTGTTGATTGAATACTTTAAAAACCTCGCATCAATAGCTAAACTATGTTTTTTTATTGGCAGAACATCATCTCTCATTGACCATCGTCGTTGTCCAATCAATACCTTCGTAAATAAATTTGAACCCACCCTATATGCTGTTCTTCCAGCTATAAATGTTCTTACTGGATGTGATACGGTATCATCTCTGTTTGGCATTGGCGTTGAAGAGGATGTTGGAGCCAGATCTTCATTTGATTGCCGTGACAATTGCCTACTGGAATAGCTACACAAGCAGTGAAGATCTTCCTTGCTGTTCTATATGATCTTAAGGAAAAGTCAAAAGCAGATTGTATTTTAGTAAATTCATTGTGATATCATGTAGCAATCGAAAAAAAGTCCATCGACAAATTGCCTCCATCGCTTCCAGCATTACCTCAATACGTGCACCGACCCTGCTGGCAATCAAATAAGTGGGCTTATACTATTAATGGATCGCTAAAATCATGGAAGCCAGCAGAAAGATGTTTGATGGAGAATAATGGAATATTACAACCGAATTATTTTGAAAGCAACACCGAATAATTTTGAAAGTAGGTAATTGAATCCTTTAGCAATTTTTTTGCTCTAGTGGCATGTTCGCTTGAAACTTGCATGATGCCTTTCAATGAACTTGTATTGCTGCTATGTTTGTCGTTGTTCTGATAGTTTTACAGATAAAGCTTGTGAAGTTGCACGTGATAAAAATGAAAGTCATGATGGTAGATTATTTAGTATAAGCTGCCTCTCAATGTACGTAAAGTATCTTACGTTCTCGTGTATGTATTTATTTTCTCGATTCCTCCTTAATTCATAAATTGTATGCTCAAAATAAAATTAATATAAAAAAAATTTACTAAGCACCACCCCCCGGGGCGCCCCCCCCCCCCCCCCTGATTTTAACTTAAACCTTTACCTTGTTAAAGATTCAGGCTAATAGCTACGACGCTCGGGATATTTGCTGTAGTCAGAAATTTTCAATAAATACAGTTTGTGAGGTATTCATTTTAAAGAGAAAATTGTTCACTACAAGTTTTGTTTAAAACTTCTTTGGCTACGATGCATTGTTTTTTACATTATCACGATAATTTATCGAAAAAGATGCGAGTCGAAACGAAAATGTGGTATTTGAACACAGTTTTTTGTTTAAATAAACCGAATAAGATGATAATACACTGATTAATTTTACATCGAACACGTGTCCCAAGGAATCTAGATGAATCTAACTTTCAAGCAATTTAAATTTACATAATCGAAAACATTAGAATATCTCTCGCGCTCAATCTTCATTGAGGAATATTTCAAAGTTCCCCGGCTTGAGAAGAAATAAAAAAAACATATTCGTCTTCTATTATTTGATGTATACTATCAACTAAAAATTAAATTAACTTGCCGAACGGGATTAATCGGTCAAGCATTTTCTGAATGACTTTTAGAGGGTACCTAGTTCGCTCGGCTATAACTATAACTGTTATTGTTCAGTGTCAGTAAATAAAATTAACAAATAAAACAAGAGAACCATTTTCTGTTACTAAGCATTTTAGGAAAAATTAAATTTTCCGTCAATCAATATTTTGTCACTAGCAGATAATATATCTATTTAATATTAACTAAGCAATTTCGGGTTCAAAAATGAATAAACCTCTTTTAAAATGGTCTCCAGCAACACCAATTCGTACACCAGATAACTTAATTTCTTCTGGAGCAAGAGAGAAAAAACAGCTGGGTTTTATACCAACATACGAAAATGTAAGTGTTTTAAGAAATAAACTTTCAATAGCTTATAATCGGTTTTTAGGAAACATGTCAGCAAATGGAATTTATAATGTCAAATGAATATATGAGAATGTGGTTCAAGGAAAGATCAAAATACGAAAAAGATACCTACACTAGAGAACAAATTATTAAAGAGGAAAGCAGAATTAAAAGGCGGATCTGTCAGAGAATGATGACTTACAGGAAACCAACAAAAAATCAATTTATAGATGATATGGTTCAAAAGTAATAATAACAATAAACTTTCAATGACTGTCGAAGTTCGCCATTCTAATCTTATACAGGGTGTTCCACCTTAAAATTTCAGGGCTTATATCTCAATGGGCATTTCCCACATATTTTTTTTATTTGCTTATTCAGCAGTATTTATAAATATGAGCTCATAGAATTTTTTTGAGCCCAGGAAAGGGGTTAAAAAAATTAAGTTTTGAATTTTAATCTTATGACGTCATCCGACTAGGTTTGGCGCCAAACACAAGCATCTAATGAAAGCGAAGATGGTACCACAATATTGCCAGTTTTAAGTATTGCTCGAAAGCGTGATTGGTGATTACTTATTCAATTGTAAATACAACTATAAATTCATTCACATAGAATTTTTTTTACCTTAGTACGAAGAGAAAACTTTATTTGTACCTGTTTTGAAACTTTGACATTTAAATATTAAAAAAAAATCAGCCGAAATCGAATAAGTTAGGTTATATTAGATTTACTCTACATTGCACGGAATTGACGATTAAAAACAAATATAAATTAATTATTAAAATCATTCTAATTTATGTTTAACTTTCATCTGATTATGATGGTTTTACTTGAATAGTACATTTTATTAAAAAATCGTAAAAAATTACCGTTTTAAAAGAATTTAAATTATAAATAATGAATAGCAACAGTAAATCAATAACAGAATTATTTTCTTCTCAATTCATTAAGTCCAATATAAACCTTAATAAAACGTCCAAAAAATGCTCAATATTGAAAATGCCTATATATATTTTTTAATCCAATCACATGGATGCTAATTACATAAATAGTGTAGAATCATATACAATAAAACAGAATCCAACTTTTAATATAGTTGAACATTCACATTATTAGGTGTAAGCTTTGATCGGCAACATATGCTAACAGATACTACATGACAATAGATATTGTGGTATTTCTTATATAGAGGATTTTTTTGTAGACCAAAAGGAAAAAAATTAGAGCAAAATTTAACAGGGAAAAATTATGAAAAAAATGAAATTTAAACCAGAATGTCACACTAAAAAAAAGACGACGATGATACCAATAAAATAAAACCCAAAGGCTACAAAGATTCCAAAGAACCCAAAGATTCTAAAGATGAGAAAAATTCCAAAGATACCAAAGAAGAAGATATTGCTGAAGAAGATGTAATCATATGTACAAGTGGAAATGATGATTGTGATGAAAATAAATAATAATTAAATAATGTTGAGTTATGATTTAAAACTAATTAATGATCCAATCTTCCAGCAGATACACGAAGAGCGTGGTTCCAAGAAAGGCATGGCAGGTTACAAGGACATCCTGCTGATAGACCGCTGCATTACACAGGATTCTATGTAATACAAGCGGAATCTATCGATGGCCTGGATTGATTACCGCAAGGCATATGATACAACATCGCACGAGCTATTATTGCACTTTCTCGAATGTCTTGCGGTACCAGCACCACTAGTGAGATGCATAGAACAGCTGCTGCCGCTCTGGAAGACCCGCTTCACCATACCATCAGGTGCACAACAGGTCACGACAGAGCAGATGGCATTTAGGAGAGGAGTTTTCCAGGGTGACTCCCTAAGTCCTCTCCTCTTGTGCATCTCATTGCTGCCTTTGTCTGTTGGGCTCCGCCAAACCCGCGGATATCAATGTGGACCACCCAACGAAGGCATAAGGTCACCCATTTATTTTATATGGATGATCTTAAACTGTATGCCTCCGGAGAGCGCGAACTACAAAACGCTCTTAGGGTGGTCGAAGAATACACACGGACAATTAGTATGGAGTTCGGGTTGGACAAATGTGCAGTCGTCCACCTCAAGAGAGGACGATGCGGGGAATTTTCTGAAGATGCGCAGCTGGCAGACGGAAGCATCCTAAGACATCTGGATGCCGAGGAGACCTATACATATCTGGGTGTGCAACAAAGGCACATCCAGTATGTAACACATATAAAAGATTCTCTCCGCCACAAGTACAGATACCATTTCCGAAAGATTTAGTCTTTCGAACTTTCGGGAAAAACAAGGTGACTGCAACAAATATGCTTGCCGTTTCGGTTCTGCTCTACTCCTTCGAAGTAGCATAATGGACGGTGGATAAGCTGCGCCAATTATTCAAAGATACCGGCAAGATGATGAATATTCACAGAAGTATTCATTCCAGATCGTCCGTTCCTCGTGTGTATCTCCCGCGCCAACGGGGGGGGGACGAGGAGTGTACGCATGGCAGAGTACTGAATATGGCATGTAACATCCTCAGGAGCTCAGATCTCTTGCGGTTTGTAAAATATCACGAAACTGTAGGAGTCGGAGCAGGATTGTTCAACGATATTTGGTCCGTTTCTCCTCCTTCAAGGTTTTTCTCCGCAGATGCCGAGAACCCGATGACATACATCACCTTGAGTTGATGGTCGAGGAGGATTATGTCAGGCTTGTTGGCTTGGATTAGCCTGACCGTCGGGAACGAGTAGTTCCAGTAAATCCGGCATTTCTCGTTCTCGACAACGGACTCAATATCTCCGGGGACGTAAGGCAGCACTGGTGTCTGGTCTACCCCCTACGAGTGCCTTAGATGGTTGTATAGCACTCGTAACGCCGCGTTATGTCGGTGGGTGTAGGCCGAAATCGCATATATGGGGCATGCAGATAGTAAGCGCGTGAGCGATTCCGGCGCCTGATGGCAGGTCCTGCAGTTGATATCAGGAACCTCTACACGCCACACACGGCTACGGTAGACCAAGGTGTTGATAACACCATCTTGACAGGCCATAATGAATCCCTCGGTCTCCGACTTAAGCCCGGCTGAGCTTAGAAAGACGAATGTCAGTCTGGTCGATAAACCCAGTGTTTCTATGTTCTTATAGAAGACACCATGCTGGGGTTTATCGACGTGCTGCCGAAACAGATTTTCCTATTCGGCAGCTCTAATTAGGGCTTTCAGACGATTTGACTGAAGTTCAGTGACTGACTCTACATCAGCACCTCGTCGGCCTCCTCGCCTGATGTCAAATGCGAGACCGAGTTCATCTGCGGCTCTTTTTGCTGTTTTGAACAATCCTGCTCCCACTCCTACAGTTTTTTTACAAACCGCAAGAGGGGATCTGAGCTCCTGAGGATGTTACATGCCGTACTCAGTACTACTCTGCCATACGTACACTCCAGGCTCAGGAGTCCTCGGCCCCCCCGTTGACGTGGGAGGTAAACACGAGGAACGGACGATCTAGGATGAATACTTCTGTGAATATTCATCATCTTGCGGGTATCTCTGTCTAATTGGCGCAGCTCATCTACCGTCCACTTTACTACTCCGAAGGAGTAGAGCAGAACAGGAACGGCAAGCATATTAGTTGCAGACACCTTGTTCTTCCCCGAAAGTTCGGTCTCTATCTACCTATCTATCATATAAATGACAGAGAAAAAAATATTTATTAATGGGGCACTGTAATGAATGTGAATCCGTCTCTGGCTGAGATTGGTGCAGTGGCTGATTTAAAGGGTGTTTTATTTTGATCAATCTTAATAAATTAGATTATATAATACACGATTGTTTTAATTCACCACAAAAGAAAGTTTAGGTTCACTATCCAAGAAAATCCAAATTTTTCGGCTCAATGGTAGCAGGGATTTTGTTTAGGGAGGCGTACAACGTAGCCACACTCTAGAAAAAGAAAAAATCGATGTTTTCCCAAGCAGCATTTTAACTTTGTTCTCAGTTTGTTCATCCGTTCAGTGGATAAAATCAGAGTCGTTACAATGTCGGCATGCGAACGATAGTGATGAGTCATGACCAACGAAGTCGTTTTAACGTTGCGCGGAAAACCAACTTTTGAACCAAAATTAGCAAAATATTTAGAGTATGTTTTTGTAATAATCGTAGGGTCGCTCACCCTGTAACTACCTTTAAACTACGCTGTGCTGATGAGGAACAATAATTCCGAAACACCGGTGTCTGTAGCTGCGTCGTGTTTCTCTTTGGGGTATATGGCATAAATCTATTTTGTTTGATCATTGAACTCCGCGAATTCTCTCCTTGATTAACAAAATTCTCCAATATGTAAAAGATTATTTTGGATTTAACGCCAATTAGCACAAGTGCTACGACAACTTTTTTTCATTACTTATATATTCTCTCTAACTCTCTTCCAACTCCTTGATGTTTTAAATAAAAAAAGGTGTAGTATACAAAATAAAAGCACAACTTCGAAATATTCAGGGTACCCACTGGTTCAACAATATTAAATTCCTTGACTTTTCCAGGTTTTTCAGGTGAATTTTTTTAAAATTCCAGTCAATAAGTCTACATCAACATTTCATTTGAAAATGGTATTCCATTTGATTTTTATTTAATTGGACAAAAAATAAATAAATATATTTAAATATATCCTACACTAGATCGGTAAGGCAACTCTCTCATGGTACAAAGCATTTTAAATTTAAAAAATCTCAAGAAAATGTTTTTTTATTTTTTTTATTAATACACAGTAATAACAATATTAAAACAAAAAACAAAAAAATCATTATTCTAACAGAACAAACTTAACGTATCACAAATTTGACATCACTTGATAGGTACTATAGCATCAATAACTTCCAATGCTCTATTTGCGGCAGCGGCACTCTCAACCCATCTGGATGAGCAACATTTTTTGGGAAATTTCTCACATTTTGTTATAAGAGTGAAATCTGATCGTCTTTTCGGTGAATCTTTGAAAAGATTATAAATACCTCTTAACACAGTAAACTATAATGGTGTTAACTCCGAAACAAAAGATGTCTCCTTGGGAGTACCCCAAGGTTCCATATTGGGGCCATTGCTATTTCTGTTATATATTAATGATCTGCCTGACCATATACAGGAAGGATTCACTGTCATCTATGCAGATGATACATTGGTATCAGTTTCAGCTGACTCCCCTGTGGAACTGTGTTTGAGGGTTGCTAATGTTCTATCTCAAATGAATGACTAGTGTTTTAGAAACAGACTGATACTTAATACCAACAAAACTGTTTTCATTAATTTTAATCTCAGAAGACCGTGTTTCTTGAAGAAAACCATTAAAGACAATGCCACATTCTTGGGTACACAAGTAGACTCAAATTTACTGTGGACTGACAAATAAACAAAGTGTGTAACAAGCTAAGTTCCGCATATTACGGGATATTGCAGTTATCAGATACGCTTAACGAGGCTGGACTAAGAACTGTTTACTATGCTTTAGCAGCCTCCCATTTGTCTTTTAATATCATAGTGTGGGGCAGGTCAAATCAGTTATATCGCGTGTTTGTTCACCAAAAAAGATTAATCAGATTAATATTCAAAATAAAATACAGAGAGCTGTAGAGATACATTTGTTAAGAGAAAATATTTACAGTTCCCTGCATCTATATATATATAAGTGCTTAATTTTTGTCAAATACAATTTTAAAGATTTCTGTACATTATCAGATCGACACACCTATCACACAAGAAACAATGAATTGTTAATGATACCACATCACAAAACATCTAATTTTAAACACTCGCCATATTATAATTGCATTACACTGCATAGCTTACCTGACAATATAAAATGTCTTAAAATGAATAAATTTAAAATGGAAGTTAAGAAATTATTATTACTAAGGGGTTATTATAGTGTAGATGAATTTTTAAATAAACCTGATGGTTAGTTTCCTCATATTTGCATGTTATGTATGTGTGTATGTATATGTGTATATGTAATGTATGTGTGTGTGTATATACAATACATGTATATGCGTATATATGATATATTGTTGTTTTTTATTATTTATTCTTATTGTTAGTTTCATACCTTATATATTATTAGCACTTATGGTACATATCTGATATATTTGACATATCTAATATCATGTAACATGATCTTATAGATGAATAAAGTGAATATGAATATGAACACCTCATTAATATTCCATTTGGCAGCTTTATTATTAGAATACTAGACTGTGAAATGAAACAAATGTGAGTCTTTGATAATTTATTAATAATTATTTGATGTTTTAAATGGCACTGTCTTTACAGACGAGATGTCTACATATAACTAACTCTCAAAATCCCTAGTACAATGAACTTAACTTGTCAGCATTCTCACATTCAAGTAAAGAACGATACAAACACTTCTTATCGATGTTTATATAATAATTGACTATACTTCTATTCAAAATATATTAGTTTTTGTAACATAAAATATATGGGTTTGCCAACATTTATGTCCCGTTTGAAAAGCAACATGGATGATGAGCCTACATTAATAATTTTTTTTTCGATATAGTTATTTTCTGTGATTCCTTAAAAAGCCTTAGAAACTTCCAGTTTAAATTAGGGCCATCCATCGATATCTAAAATTAAAAAAAAGTTTACACTATGCATCAAAAAACAAGTGCCAATATAATAAACCACATAATTTTCAGTTGAAATAAATAACTACGTTTTATAAAAACTTGTGAATTTACCTGTAATATTCTATTTGGCTGTAATGGCTTGATCCCGTTTGAAAAATGTTGCAGTATATCTTCAGCTGCTGTATGAGACATAAACACAGAATTAAAAAATCGTGTCTCAACTCTTCGTTTGTCACAATCGAAATATCTTACATGTATGTCCATCTGACTTTTTTTGGATAATTTTATTCAAAGCTTCGTCAAAACATATAACATAGTCCTCACAGTTTAAAAGATTCTCTTCCAAGTTGTTTTTAAAATATGGTGCGAAACCAAATGAAGTTATATATGCAGCCTTGGTTTATCCCAAACTCATTTTCTGAGCAATCTCACTATCAGGAAACATTTTTTTTAAAAATGGGAATTGTTACTGAACATCAATTGTAACTTAAATTTGGAAAACATAAGTATGTTCAGGCACCAGTATATTTTGGCATCAGTTACGTTAGAATTAAACGTAAATTTATCAAGTGTAGAGGTCGAATTTAAAGTACCAGATGTACAACTTTGTGGTATTTATATTTTTTTGTTCTTTCACTGCCTATAGTGAGATCATCCTCTATATGAATTACAGGATTAATATGTTCTTTGGCAAATATATTTACTGGCATATTTTTTTGCTTTGCGCTTAAATTGTTCATGTGCTTTCTCGACTTTTAGTGACTCTAAAGTGCCTGTCCCATATTACTAATGTAAGTTCAAAAGTTTTATGACACAACTTACAGTACATTTTAAATAAATAATTTTTTACAGGTCCAAATAAGTATGCCCACTGGGGGTTAATGCGGACATCAACCCATTTCGGGTCAAATACTGTTTTTTTAGACGTTTTTTTCAATTCATTGAATTTGATCACACTTTTCACTTTCACAGTGCAACTTAAAACACAACTTTCATAACTTCCGACAGTGTTGCCAATCGTTTGGCGCATCCCACCGCTACCGCGGGCCCATAATTCCGCTACATGTTACAAAAAACCGCTACCACCCAACTTTTCTATAATAGTAAGAGAGTAATAAAAATATTAATTTATAAATTCAAATTATTTAATTTATGAATACATAAACTTTGCACACAGGGGAAAAAAAGAGATATTTTTGTTTTTAAATAAAACACAGCAACAACTTAATATCAACAAAAAAATGTATTATATGAATCATACATACATGTCATATAAAACAAAAATCATAATTTTAAAAACTATTTTTTAAAAGTATACATTTTAATATTGTATTTTTCAGTGTTCCTTTGTAAAAGTATAATTATGGCAACACAATTTCTTGCCATACAGATCCACTTTTATTCGAAGTATAGCTTCAAGAAGCGATGTTAAAAGCTTATTCCTTTTTTTTGTTTTAATATCAGCAATATTAGAGAATATCCTTTCAACATCAGCAATCCCGTGTGGAATGCACAAAATAATAAGAGCTAGTTCGGCAATATTTTTAAAAAATATATTCGTCGTTAAAATTTGTTAAAGTACATAAATTTCTCCAAAACTCTATAGTATCTTTTGGAAAATTTGACTTTTCTTCTTCAGAAAAATAAATTGTTAACTGATTGCATTCCTTCATGCAACTGTCGACATTATTAGGACTTATTTTTTCCACCACACATTTTATGTCAGTATTTACAGCTGGGTTCAGAGCATTGTCTATTTGAATAAAATTTAAATTTTTAAAAAAGTTATTTAAAGGGAATCGATTTAAGCATTCTTGAAAGGCTTTTTGGTAAAAAGCAAGACATTTGAATAAAAATTGTTCTTTTAAATTCTTGTCAAATGATGCTATTAAATCGGAAGTTGATGATCCGACCTGTATAGCCTCAATTGGCAAAATACAGTGAGGATGAAGGGTGTTTAAATTGACAATTTGATCAGAAAGATACTCTTTTTTTCAAAAAATTGCTTCCTAATGTTTTTAAAAATCTCAAACATTCTGAATATATAAAGCGAGTTAATATTTTTTCTGATTGGAAGAATGCATTAAATTGGTTAAAAACTGGTAAAATATATTTTAAAAACAACATATAAGCTTTTGTAATAGGATTGCATAATTCATTGTATATTATTTTTGCTACTTCAGATTCGCGTTCAAAGTCCGCTAATCTGAACAATTCCGTTAAGACATCCCACATTTCAAGAATTCTATCTACGCATTTAGACAAAGCTAACCAACGGGTTGCACTTGGCTTTAAAATTTTTAACTTGTCATTCCTCATGTATACTTGAAATGTTTCAAGTACTGACTGGCGTTTATGGCTTCGTGAAAAATAAGTACTAATATTTTGTAATAAATTTTCTAATCTTTCACGTAAGCATGCCGCTGCTGAAACTGCCACTAGATGAATCGTATGGCAAATACAACCGTTAGGAATCAAATGAGGATTAGAATTTAACAAATATTGTTTCACACTTTCTTTTGATCCCATCATTACACTTGCGTTATCAGCACAATAACCAACATTTTTAGCCTCAATATTAAATTCAGTTAAAGATTGTTTCAGCAGCGCGTATAAACCTTTTACTGTTCCGTGGTCGCAATCTACTTTTAACCCAAGAACTTGAGTCTTAATTTCATTACCATGGATAAATTTGATCAAAATGCATAACAACTTTTTATTACTCGCATCACTAGCTTCGTCTAATAGTACTGAAACCTTTTTGTCTTTAATTTGTTGTTTTAACTGATTCGTAATGACGTCAGCTAATACATTTTGAATTATCATTGTGCATTTTGTTCGACCTAACTGCAAAGATTCGGCGACCTTAGAATCTTTAAAATTTACTTTATTAATTTTAGTAATATGATCTATAACATTGAAACTTAAATTATGTTCGGCTACTAATAAAGCACTTCTAAGATTTGCACAAACAACATCAATGTGTTCCTGATCTTTGCCTAAGTTGTGTTTTAACATCAGATCTACTTGTTTTGAGCTCTTCAATTTTTTTACTGCATTCTTGTGTTTATTTGAATTTGCATGCTTAATGAGATCACTATACTTGGCTGTTAAATTAACAACACAAGCACTGCATTTAGCGTACATGTTGTCATGTTCAGCAACTTGAATCCATCCTTGTAACTTTGGATCTGACAACCATTTTTTCGAAAAGTGTTGAACACGAGAAGCCTGTTTAGTTTTTACCTGACTACTAGACGATTGCAGTTCAAATTCACTCACACTGGGGTTAACGACAACACTAAAGCCAGAACTAGCTTCTCCGAACATCGTAGAAGCAGAATTCCATTCTTCAGATTCAGACACTTCAACCTCCATATCTTCTTTGCTTGTGCTCGGGGTTGGTTCAGTTTCTGAAATTTGGTGAAATGGAAGATGTTTTTTCATTGCTTGTTTTTTTCGTTATTTAACCATTTTGGCTTCATTGCTATCGCTCAAATCTTCAGAATCACTTGTATCCTTAAACCATACAAAAAATTAACATTCTTCAAAAAACTCGTTATATGTATGTTATATAAAAAATACACCCCGTACATTAAAATCTCACAAGTCTTACGACGCAATTCTTGATTGAGTTATTTATTACATTTTTATTATTTGTTTATACTTTAAATAACTTACCTGAGACATGATAAACAATAAACGACACTATTTGCTTTTAACTTTTTACGGGAAGACTTGCTCTATGGTGGCAGGTAGACAAGAACGATCGAACGTCAAATAAAGCGCAAATATTATGTTGGTCTCTTTTATAACCTCGGTGACAAGATTTCTCCGGGGGAATTACATATTTTCGAACGATGCATTCAAATAAATCCCCGACAGTAAATCACCGGCAGTGAATCCCCGCACCTCAACAGTGAATACCCGGTCTCCGAAATCATATTATTATATATATTATGATTTTAATTTAATTTAAAAAAAAGTGGATAAATTGACTGAAATTTTAAAAAATCTCAATATAAATGAAGCTATTTTATAAAAAATCCTTGAATGAATATAGAGTATGATAACAGCCAATTTTTTGTCGAATATTATTTTTTGGTAGACACAAATTCCGCTACTTTAAAAAAAAAAAGGTCTTGTAGCCGCTACGCCGCTACAAGGGCTGAAAATCCGCTACCGTAGCGGAATTCTGCTACGGTTGGCATTCCACAAGTCTGTAAATCCCGTAAAAAACGTCGAGTAATCGCACGCATTACGCATGTACAATGTTGGTATATCTTTGTCTAACCTTTTAAAGTTAGGAGTTCTTCCTTTTCAAATCGCCTCAACGCAAATTGGCAAGTGCAGATACCAACCGGCAAATATCTCACAGTAGCTTGTCATCCTTTTCGTAATGCGTAAATTAGAGAAAGAGAAAATAATGCGCGTAAGCCTGTACCATTATTCGCTAGATCGGCGATCAATGTGGATCGACATACAGGACCAGGTGGCATAAATTAGTGGAAGTGCAGTGTCGATCGATATACCGGGCGGCACAAAATGTAATAAAAGTTTTTACAGAAGGAACTGAATTAAATTAAGCAAAATTTCCAGGTTTCATGTGTAAATTGCCTGACTTGTAACACTTCTTTATAAATTCACTTTTTCTTTAAAAAATAGAATTCCCTGACTTTTCCAGGTTAGTGGGTACCCTGATTGTTAGGTAATTTTCAGTTTTCAGAAAATATATAGTATCACTAAATAAAAGCTGCAATTTCTCTATTAATTAAACGTTTATTTTTATCACTTCAGGTAATAACATACAATTTACACAGTTCTGTTCAACAAAACATTTGTGCAGTTCATTGTATGACAAATCAACAGGCATAGAAAATAAATAAAAATGTGTACATATTATAGTATATACAAAGCATCATTAGTTTGTTTAAACAAAGTTGTATCTGCATTATGGAATATTTGGGAAAGGATTTAAAATCTTTCTAAAACATTTAAATCTCTAGTGCAAATGGGAAGCTACTCACTATGTACTAGATATACATTTTTTAATAATAAAAAGATGTCGTAATACACAAAACTTTTTCGATATATGTAAGTGTGGATGTATTAGTTTGGATTACGTTTATTTAAAAACTTAAATAAATACTACAAGGAAAGAGACATTAGATTAAAAGAAAACTTAAACTCTGGAATGTACAGGGATTTGTCATTGCACTGTTTAACCAAACTGAAAAGAAAATCCACCTGGGAAGCCACCACCAAATGAAAATTCTTGCCCATGACCATTATTGAAGAAGTTTTGAAACACCTGGCTTGGATCGATATCTAAAAAATAAACAGGTTTAAGGTACCTCCATTATAATATGCAGTGCTATAAATAAATATATTTAATGCAGCCACCTACAAAATATTTCATGTTTCCAGCAAAACAAAAAGATAATTTTTATTTAAATAGTTATATTACATTTTTCCAAATTTTTTAAATGAAAATCAAGGACAAAATGACTGGAAAATGAAAACAAACCTACTAAAATAACAAACTCTACAAAAGTAGCTGCTTCATGTATTCAATACCAAAATAATCATCTTAATAATTACTATGAGTACTTATATTATCAAAAAGGAATTTAATAAGTTTCCCGCCTCCCATCGCCGATTTACCCGTCTCTGCACTCACTAGACCAATTAATTACCAGCCGCTCTACGCGTCCGAGAGACCCTCATATAAGCGGGTCGGTCTCCTCTGATTTCACTGCAGTTTCTAATTTTTCAAATATCGCCATCACATCTCTAGCGCTCTTCTTATACAGTCTGCGATTCAAACTAAACATCCTGCACCTCACAGCCCCAATTAAATTATTTTATTACACTTTCTTTCAAAATGGGGGACGATAAGAAAAATGGAGGACGATAAGAAAAAAGGGGGAATAGTTTGCTCATGTAAAGCGTGTACAAATAAAAGTTATTGTAGTAATGAAAAGTTTTATTCATTTCCTTGTGATGCCGGAAGGTAGGTGAAAAACTATTTGCAAGCATAAAGTATATTATTGATTTTAGTATAGGATTTAGGTATTGTTTTGCAAAAACAAGAACCATTAATGAAGAAATTTTAAGATTATAAATTGAAAATATAAATAAAATAGGTAATAAAATAAAAAAAATAAAATCTTTGATTTTGTATTTACAATCTGACGAATGCTCTACATCTGCATCTATTTTGAATAATTTTTAAAGATATTACAGAATGAATTTTAAAATGTGTGTATGTTGTACACAAATTACAAATTAGCTATTTTATGAAAAGTTTAGCCATTTTTTAAATGATATTGATACGTTCGTTTTGTAAATCCATATTTTTTAATTCAACGCTGATAATTCCAGCTCGGCGACGACGACGGGTTATTATTAAATTTATGTAAAGCAATAATAGTAGATTATTTTTAACACAACGTATCTTGGGGTTATATTATATGTTGGCCATTTACAGGGTGAAAGGGTCAAATAAAATTGAAACATATACAGGGTGTCCCATAATATAATTAAGTACCTTCTTTCAAAGGGGTGATAGGACTATAAAAAAATAAGTTGAGTTTTGTATATAAACATTTGCCTTAAGTAAGTTCATAAGGGTGTTACAATCCCAAAGGGGTTAAGTACAACATAGTTATCTGCCAAATTCGAAACGTCTTAAGTTACAAAAATTAAATTCGGACCATTTATTCATTTCATAATGCTTGTTACATTTTTATCTAAATATCATTATTTGTTGGGGTAATTACATAAAACTAAAATAATATTTTAAAATAGCGTTTTATCCCTGGTACGCCTATGGAAAAATCATAAAACTTTGCCGCAACACACGGTCGAGGTATTGTTTTCCTGTGGCCGAGGACACCGAACGTCGAGTGAAGCATTAAGCCGACCGCCAGAGAGATAAGCTACTTGATATTGTTTACTGTGTCCTTTTCTTCTCTCGTCCATCATCTAACCATCATCAGTGCTCCGTACCCCCGGCATTTCCCGCTGGTGGAAGCCAAGCAAAGATTGGTGTTTTTTCGACGACACATGTTTCGCCACAGAGGATTTACTAATGACTGGACTGGATTTACGTATGACAGTCTAATGCCAGACACTATATATAATAGCACAAAACAGCACTCTTTCTAAAGACGCGGACTTCCTCGCCATTTATTACATCCACTAACACAGTGCTTAACAGAAAATATTGAATAAATAAAAAATGACTATACTCGCCGTACACACAACAGTGTTTTCGAACTGAACAAATTAAAAACGGCACAGAACAAGATTATAAACTAAATTTTAGCAGCGTTGTTAACCATAGCGAACCTTTTGTCGGTAGATAGAGGACGAACTTTTCAATAGATGGCGTACAAAATCAGTAGATTTATCTAGGAACTTTGGTAGATTTCAATTTTTGGATAAGTTACTGTAAAAAAGCTATACATGACGGCTTGAAGTTGTTTCTCTATTACGATGTACTAATTTAGTAGTGCCATTTTTCAGTAGATGGCGAACAAAATCAGTAGAATTCAAATTTTACTGCTGCAAAACGCCACAAATATGGATATACATGTTTATTCACGAATTCACATAACACCATTGAACTCAGTGCATAACATACAATTTTGATTAGCAACGGATCACGGATCCGTGTTGGACTGGGAGTCTCAAGGGAATACTGTAAACTGTAACCTAATCGCCGTCTGTAGGTGAAGGCCATAAGTACTAAATGGTTTCCTTTTTTTCCTATCCATATTAAGTATTCCCTCGTGTTTTCGACAGGGGGCGACTCAGATACAATTGTGTATGCATAGTTGCGGATACAGGTCACTGTAAACTGTAAAGCAGATTCAAATTGATGTGAAATATTTTTCATATAGATCATTTTTCTCTGATCAGTCGTTAGTAGGGATCAAGAAAAAGGAAACCATTTAGTAGTTATGTCTTTTACCTACAGATGGCGCATAGGTTACAGTATTCTTTCGAAACTCCCTGTCCAACACGGATCCGTGATTCGTTGCTGATCAAAATTTGTGTGTCTTATGCATCGAGTTCAATGGTGTTATGTGAATTCGTGATTAAACAAAGTCGGTATATCCATATCTGTGGCTTTTGCAGCAGTAACATTTGATTTCTACTGATTTTGTTCTCCAACTATTGAAAAATGTCACTACTAAATTAGTATATCATGATAGAAAAACAACTTCAAGCCATCATTCACAGCTTTTTTATAGTAATTTATCCAATCGCGCTGCGATCGCCCTATCGTGCTGGCATCTGACGTGTCATTGTAAACTGCGCATATCGCTAGTCGTTCTAGTGGTCTGGTTCAATCTGTATAATTCTCGGCCGCTCATCGGTGCCAATATAATTCTCGGCGGTTGACAACCGTTTATCGGTGCCGGCTTTACATGCAAAAGCTAATTAATTTAAATGTGTAAGTACACTGTTAAAAATAACAAATTAAGTATCTAATTTTCAAATTAATCAAATAATATGTTTGTATATAATTTATTTACAATATCTTAAGTCACGATTTCTGTTAACTGGAAGAGAATATTTCTATATGGAAATTAGAAAAAAATAATGGAAATAAATACTAATATGTACTTATATTTACATTATCCAACCTAGATATTTACAAACATACAAATCTTTTTTTTGTAGTGACAGGCGAATATGTAGTGATAAGCGAGGCATACTGGATTTTTTTTATGGATAAATAAACTAATTTGACCAGAGAAGCGACTGAGTAAAAAAATATAATACAAAAGACAATTTCTTTCAATTTTCGACAAAATAAGTCAATTTCTAACCTAGAAATTTCATCGCATGTGCAATAAATCCGCAATGTACAGTTATCGCGCGAAAATGTCCTTTTTTGGAATAACATAGTTATTTTTGAAGTTATCAGAAAGGTGTAGACCTTCATTAGCTAATTTTGTTCACAGAATCCAAATTTTGAATCAAAAAAAACAACTGCGCATTGCGTTTAAGTGATATGAAAATTTACATTGTTTTTAATAGAACACCCTGTATATTTTAAAATAATTCGCATTTCCTCATTTTTCTGATTACTAAAATACCATACATTATCTCAAAATTTTTTTGAGATATTTGGATATTGGTATTAATATATTGTTTGATTTTGTTAAATGTAGTTGCCTTTGAAAACAAAATAGCTGCATTTCTGAAATAAGATGTAGTTTACTCATCAATGTTCCTCAAAAAATCAGTATCTGTCATGGTTAATTCTTCTTCTTTTCAAAGTCAACTACATTTAACAAAATCATTAATATTTTAATACCAAAATTCAAACATCTCAAAAACTTTTTGGTATTTTTGAAATTAGAAAAATCTAAATATTTTACAATTTAAAAAAAGAAAGTAAAATGTCACATGCCTTAAACACTATGCGCAATGGATTTTTTGGTTCAAAATTTGGATTCTGCTGAAAAAAAATTAATAAAGGTCTTTTACATCTTTTTTGATAACTACAAAAATAACCGCGTTATTTCAAGAAAGGGCATTTTCGCATGATGACCCTGTACATACAAACAAGATTAATGAATAGGATGCCATCGTAACTTTCGACCAATAGCAGGGAAAAATTAGCAAAAATTTGATATCATCAATTAGCACAATAAAAACATTAAATGAAACATTAAAAATGAAAATAAAAACAAAACCTATATTAAATAATTTAAAGTTGATGGAAAAAAAAAATCGGCGATTTTGAATATGTGCTTACCACGAGGTTTACCACAACAATCTTGGCCTATTACCTAACATTTTAAATTTAGAAATCTATAATTAACTTTAATCTGCCTCATGTTTGTCACCTTGAAACACTTTTTTTTAATGTCTGAAGTAACAGAAAATTACCTCCCACTGATCACTTTTTAAAAAAATAAAATTAATTCTCAATTCCACACAACAGATAATATTCTTAATGTTAATTTACACTGAAACAAAGTAGGTCATTTGAGTGTGATTAATTTTTCATCCAATATAATGGATATGAAGTAAAAAAAATACTAAAGGATTATAAATTGATATACACTATACACTATTGGACTCGATTTCATGCAAAACCTGCGTTTAATGCGATAAAAAGTAAGATAATTAGAGTTTAAATATGCGGCAGAGAATTGACTACATACTACTTTGTTGCCACTAAGGGCGTCCGGCACGATACAATGCGCAAGCACTAATTTCGAATTCAGCTGGGGACTGAATACGCCGCAATAAATAACATTAATTCTCGTTGTTCTGTGCTGATGTTGCAGTAACGCAGAGCAACTGTCTTTATCGGAGGGGTGTGCGAAACACTAAAAAGTACCGATATCGCGTATCACATCGTACTGATTAAAAGTTATCGGTTGGATACAATATCGAAAATAAAAGTACCGACACACGAGGTACCGGTTCACATCCGATCCGGCATTTATTAAGGTTTTTAACATTTTCTTTATTGCCAACAATATAAAATATGAGTTATGAAATACAACTGTTTTTTTAACCTTTTCAATGGCAGCACTTTGTGACTTTGACTTATGGTTTTAACTGAAAATGGATACGCACAAATACAAACAATATGAATAAACAAATATGAGGAATATAAAATTGAATTGTTTTTCATACTTTCATTTCAAATATTGTCTTGATCGAATTAAATTTGTTAGGCCTATTTCCACAATTGCAGGAGTTTAAAATAATGGTCTATTCTGTATGCAACTAAGAAATAATCATTTTGTAGGTGCTAGTTGTTCATTAATAAACAAAAATAAAAACCTTACCTGACATTCCACCATCAAACTCTTCCATGTCTTGACCATTGTCATATCTGGCTTTCTTCTTTGGGTCAGACAGTATTCCATAAGCCTCTCCAACTTCCTTAAACTTCTTCTCTTGCTCCTTCTTCTCATCTTCGGTAGCATTAGCATGCCTATCAGGGTGGTGTATAAGTGCTCGCTTCTTATATGCTTTTTAATCTCGTCGTCACCAGCATTCCTGTCGACGCCGAGAATTTTATAATAATCCTTACGCTTGGATTTTTTCAGGGCAAATTTGGCATCTTGAAGCAGCTTTTTATTCTCTCTGCTTTTGTCTAACTTGCAGACTTTCGTAATCTCGAACGGATTCCTCATACTCTCCCAGGTCCATGTAACACTTTGCCCTTCTGAGTAAAGCCTTAAGGTAAGTGTCATCAAGACTCAAGGCTGCAGTACAGTCAGCGATTGCCTCTTTGGTTTTTGTTAATCTGGCAAGTGAAGTAGCTCGGTTAAAATATAATTTGGCATTAGTCTTTTTGTTGAGTGGGTCTATGTTTAGTGCTTCAGTATATAGTTTACAAGCTTCTTGGAATCGGCACAGTTTATAGGCTTCGTTACCTTCCTCTTTCTTTTTCTTTAAAAGTTTTGCCCTTTTGTAGATGTCCATAGCTTTTGTGTGATCGGGTGCAAGTCTAAGTACTTGCTGAAAATGTTGAAAAGCACTATCAATGTTATCCTCATAAAACAAGCACATTCCTCGAACATAAATCGCATCAGCATTGCCTTTGTTAATGTGAAGGATGCTGTTGGCAATTTCCTGTGCTTCTTGATACCTACCCAGGAAAGCGAGGCACTCAGCTTTAGTTACTTTATATTTGGAGCAAGTTGGGGCTTCATCTAAGCACCTATCCATACAGTATACCACCTTGCGAAAATCTTTTTTGTTGTATGCCTTTATTGCTTCATTTTCATACAGTTTTAGTTTTTCAAGAGATTTCAATTCACTAGCAATACCTGACCCTTCTGGTTGTAATTCTTGTACTTTCTTGATAGCATATTCAGCTGTCATGGAATCTCCGAGAGCGATACTGCATTTAGCCATTCGTATATAACCCCTCACAAATTTAGGGTCAAGTTGAATACATCTTCTTGCATCTTCCAAAGCTTCTTCGTATCTGTTTAACATTATGAAACAGGCAGCTCGGTTTCCATAGTATGCAGCAGTGTCAGGGCAAAGATTGATGGCTTCTGTGTAAAGAGGTAGGGCAGAGCGGTATTGTTTGATCTTGTACAGTTGGTTTCCATTTTCCTTCTTAAGTTCTGCAATTCTGGAAAAATTGTATATTCCTATAATTTGTATAATTTGTATACAAGTATACAGTAAATATTTATGCTTGTCATTTGAGGCTAACACCGATACTGTAAGCTATAAATTGTCTAATAATACTAGTAATTCTTATACCTATAAACTGATGTAAACAAGTTTAAAATTAATGCAGTACTGGTTAAATTCAAACAGCATTTTTTATATTTGATACAAATTTACATTAAAAATCCTTAGTACTTAACATTTTACTCTGAAGTTCTTAAGTTATAAAACATAATTTCCTGAAACATAAGTCTTCAGAGTTTTGGCGGACTTGTAGTATGACTCATATATGGCCATATTTTAATAGGCTCGAAAAGATATGCGGGTGTAGTAAAGTTAGGCACACGGCACACTGGATAGTAAAGTTCATCTCATTCGCTACAAGTTTGTGTCTTATTAAAATTCATTCATTCTCTTCTACTGTCTTACACAAACCACTCGTTTTTACGTCTGCTGCATTCTATGTAATTCCAATTCCCAGCAAAAAATTAATCATATATGGAAATAAATATTCATTATACAGGGTATTTCAGTTTTCTAGGCCAAACTTCCGAGGGATGATTCCTTTTGTCAAGCAAAGCAGAAAACAAGAATAAAATTTTTTCCTAGAATGCTTCTAAGCGCTTTTCGATACTTATTAGCTATTACATTAAATAGGCTTTTTAAATAATTATTCAGTGATGGCTGAAACTACCAACTTTCACATTGAAACCCACTACACGGCTTCTACTTTAGGATTTGAAGGATGTCTACTTTATGTGGCATGTTTTATGAATTTTTTACCAATGATAATTAGGTACTGATTTTTTTCTCCTCATTACAAAAATATAATATAATTACACATAATTTCAAATTTTAAATACATAGGAATTAATAATTAAAGCTGGCAAGTCGTGCAGCTATTCGGTGGTGCAACAGCATGGGTAGGTACCTAGGAGGGAACCACCGGTGGTCAAATCGAGCGAGCCGCGAATCTAATCCATTGTTGTGTGTCGTAGTATTTACACGTAATTTATTCCTCTCCATTTTATTGTATGTTGTTGTATTGTTGATAATTTTATTTGTTGTACTTTATTGTTGATATTAATTTAATAATAAAATATGTCAGACGTGCGCAAGGATAAAAAACGTTGACAAAGTGAATAAATTTAACGGTGAATTTCCAGATTTACTCTATAATAGTGGTACAATAATTTGTAAGGTGTGCGAGACAGACCTGATGTGCTGTGATAAACATGATTGAAGACGTCACGTAAATACTGTGCAGCATAAAATTAAAAAAAAAACACAGTTTATGTTCAATTTGCTGTGATGTTCTGCTGCACATACTCGACAAACAACCACCGGGAGTTTTGGAATAAATACAATCCCCAGGTGATATTACCAAGTCTAACAACGTTGCATAACTATGTATCAACTGTACGCAAAAGCCATTGTAAATAAGATCAAATGTGTATTAAAAAATACACGGCTGTGATTGTGTTAACGTGACGACATATTGTAAAAAAAAACCTCTATTGTAGATATTATAGTACTGGACCCTTTTACAAAACAGTGTGTTGTCGTTAGCGGAGTCACTTCAAATAGTGGACGAAGTAAATCGACTGCTACACTCTATTGGTGACGAAGAAAATAAGCGTGTTGGAGAAAAGTTTGTAAGTGTGTTAAAGCAAGACACCGGTTTTACCAGATTAAGACAAATTTGTGATAGTACTGATGGTGTATCTCTAGATCCCTTAAGTGTGTTCACAAAGACTATTTTAAGTATGCCTGTATTACATCAATAGATGTCGAACGGTCGTTCTCAAAATATAAGTATCAGGTATAGAAACATACCTGATGTTGCAAAGTTTTTACAGATCTTCTCGTTTGTGATAACCAAGCTACTTAATACTGTAATTTGTGCATACATTGTTCGGTTTATTGCTTTTGTTACTAGTTAGTTTCTTTTTATACACTTATTATGATGCACTTGCCTATGTCCCGCCGTACATTTCTGCCAGCTTTAATAATAATTCTAATTTTATAATACAAAATTCTAGAATTACATTGCATAATAAAACGCACACAAAATATCAGATAATAGAAAAAAATAAATCAAACCTGGTAGCTATTATCCATTCATTACAAAGAATTATGCATTTTTTTTGTTCATAAAAATTCACAGTCTAGTTTCCAAATGCAAATATGCGTTGGTTGGAGAATGATTTGTTTGAATTGTAGATACCTACCTATATTTATTTCCCAAATCAACCAGAAGGTACTTGACCTTTTGCTATAAAATAAATATCTCATTCTGGTACCTATTGAACATTGGTGAAAGAAAATCAATGAATTAACACAAATTTCATACGATTAATGCTACATTAGTCACAAATCTGTTCAGTCTAGGATAAAGCATTATGAAATACCTAGTAATTTAAATTTCAAAACAATGAACAATGTGACATTTCGTTACAGTATTTTCTCGAATTTCTCAACAAAATTAAGCAAATGATCCAAATAAAATTTGATAAACTATTTGCAAAGCCGTAATGCAATAAATAATTCAAGTAATAACTTACTCTTCAGTGCTCTTTGGTAGAATCTCTTCATTTTCATCAGAATCCATTATAACTTCATCTACAATGTCCGCCATCTTGAAATCTAAGGGTTTTGACGTTTTCACCGATTTTACCTTGGCGCATGTATTCTCCATCCTTTCTACCACAAGCAATCAAATATTGGCGCGAAAAGATGTGAAATTAAATTTTTATAAAAATAATACACTATTTAAATTTACATTGTTCCCTTGGAATTAGTTTGAAAAAGACATTTGACGGTTGACGCTTTTACGATTGGCATTAATATGAATAAAAAAGGACAATTTGATAATATAATAACAACTTTAGGCAAATACGAAACTCGTATTGAAAATTTTCTACTTCAGCCTGAAAACAGAATTATAAATGGAGAACAAAGTAAGTTTATGGCTTTTCAGGAACCCTGCGTTGACATTAAAGAACCTAAAATATGCATTTGGGAATTTTTGGATAAAGAAAATTTGGAAAAGTTCCTGCTTATTGAAAGAAAATCAGATATAAGGAAGCACATTGGTAAATTGATTAAACAATTTACAATACTCTACATGACCTTTATATGACTTTATTTTTAGATTTAAAGATAGGCAAAGCAGATCCTAAAGGAACAGCGAGAACAATTTTTTTGGAACTAATTTATAACGTTACAAAATTTTGTAAAAAAATTTCATTTTAATTTGGAAAAGACTGGTGCAGTGTTATCACAGTTCTACTTAACACATTTGTTTTTCACTAGTAAATTTGACATATCTGCTGAAAAACTGTACTCTTACTTTAAAGATCTCGTTCTCATCCACAGTCTGCCTGTAATAGAGAGCACCACGTTTCATAATTACTTATTCAATTACCTTTTATTTTAGTTTGCTCCAACCAGCATAAAATTATTTTCACAAAAAGAAACAAAACAAATAATGGAACTATTTTGCAAGCTGTATTTAAGGAATCCACCGTTAATAAGATTTTTAAGTTTACCAAATTTTGCTTTCTGTGTGAAATATGAACTCGAACCCGAGCCTGTTATAAAAAAGGGCAAAAAGGACAAAAAAGGGAAAGAAATAAGGAAAAAATGAGAATAATGAATCAACATCTGATGAATTAATTTTTATGTAACTAATTTTAATAGGTACAATACATATAATAAAATTATTTTAATTACTTCTCCTCTTCTAACTGCTTTGCTCTTTCTTGCAGGTGAGATATTAATGTTGTTTGATGACTATTTAGGTGGCTTACTAACTGACCAGCAGCGCTGTTAAGAGTTTGCAGGAGACTAGCTTGAGCAGCTTGTAAATTTGGAATTAAACTGTATTTAACCAACTCATCTTTACTCATAAATTTTCCTTCGTATATTCCAGCTGAAACATATTTTTCTTTAATTCAAATATCAAACATTTGGCTTGCATGTTTTTCCATATAACTTTTTTACTTAACATTTTTACTCTATGTTGAAGTTCTGATATTTTACACCTTAAATGAACTCAAGGGCACAGACCAAATAAAATGCTAAATGAGATTTTTCAATTTTTCTACAAAACATAAATCGGTTTTAGTTCAAATAACAAAAGAAGACATAAAGTTATCAGGTTCACTCTGGACTTCATAGGTTTAGGATTAGATGTCCATTTTGTAAATTTACAGATTAATTATCTGAATTAGATGCATAATATAATATATAATGTTGAATAAATAATTATCATCTTCCCGATTAAATCAGCATTCTTTGAGTAAGCACTGGGCTGACACCTTGGCTCACTCGGCCTTCTT
Source organism: Rhamnusium bicolor (assembly GCA_029963845.1). Lineage (NCBI taxonomy): Eukaryota > Metazoa > Arthropoda > Insecta > Coleoptera > Cerambycidae > Rhamnusium > Rhamnusium bicolor. The sequence continues at coordinate 265,208 of JANEYF010003759.1, forward strand.
CGCTCAAATAATATATGCTCCATTCATGTCATATAAGCACATAAAAAATTGTTTACCTGAGCTAGTAGAGCAAGCCTTTGTCAACCTTCAGTTGTGCATAGTTCTCTAGCATAGGCATGCTGTGCATTATATAAATAAAATGCATTTATACAGGGTGCCCGATTTTCGTTACCCACCATTGGTATCTCGCTTATCTTTAAAGATACAAGGTAGCTTAAATGGAGACAAAGTTCATAATTTTATATTCAATAATATGATTCAAGAAAATTTAGTCTACTATTGATAGTTTTGTAAATATTTTTAAAAAATGTGAAAACATGTATTTTCATTTTTTTCCCACATCATTATTTACAATAATTTTTCAATTCTGTAAAAACACTCTTAGGACAACTTTTTAAGACGAATCCGATGCCGTTAATTGATATTTGAAAAACCGTTTCGGTTTCCTTGGATCATCATCAGGGTCATTTTTTCTTATGGATGCCATATCGAATTTTTATATCATATGATTAAACACCTTATTCTGAATACAAGGATATGTAACATTTATGATTTTGTTATCGATTTCGACTCAATTTGGCTTATAAATTAAAATTATTATTAGTTAGTAATCTTGATTGCTATTTTTTTCTTAATTTTATAGCGGGCGTTATTTTTTAAGGATTTTATGTTCAAAATAATTAGATGATATGAGATGTCCTTATTACATGTAAATAAGAAATACCTAATAATTTCCTACAGAAAAAATTATACCGACATTGTTTTCATAAATTAAACACTACAATTTTATTATATGTATACCTACATAATTATACCCAAATAACAAAAAATAACAACAAAGTAAAAAAAATAGACATAATTACAATAAATGTTCAAAAACGCAACCATTAACATCTAAACACGACCTTGCACATTTCCAGATACTTCTCACTGCCCTCTGTATATCTCTTCTTGGAATATGAGCTGCAACATGAATAATTTCATTTCTCAAGTTTTCTGTTGTTGTTGGTGGAACTCGGTACACTTGATTCTTCATATGGCCCCAAAGAAAATAGTCCAAAAGGGACTGATCTGGTGATCTGGCTGGCCATAAGACAGTTATTTACTATAAATTTATTAGGAAACAAATACTGCAATGTGTAGCTAATGGTTCTAGCATTGTATGGTGGCGCATCGTCCTGTTGCCACCATACTTGTCGGAATTGCTGTAGTGGAACATTGCTCAAAGTAGTTCTTAAAAATAGTTCATACCTTTCAGATGTCAGATTGCCTTCATAAATATGTGGTCCTAATAATCTGTCTTCTAAAATGGCCATCCACACATTTAAACTGAAATGCATTTGTGGCCTTACTTGCTTAAAGTGCCTAGGATTTTTTCTAGACCAATGATACTCATTATTTCAATTAAACAACCCACAATTTGTGAATTTAGACATCTGTTCACGAAATGTTATTTAAAAAAATATTGTCTTTCAAGGAGTAAATAGATGGATTTTCAGTTAGCTAAATAAAATAATGGATTCAATATTCAATAATTCATAATATTAAGAATTATTACTTCACTCATAATACGTCGTTCTAATCCAGCATTGACTCGTACTCCATATGGGTGACCGAATTTTTGTAGCAATTCCATAGTTTTTGAAATTCCTATACACTCTTAAAAATATCATTCTATGAAGTTGTCTTTTTGGAAATAATTCCAAGTACTCTCAGTGGCCAATAAGTTATTTTTATTACATTGTAAATAAATTTCAAACATATCAAATTTTTCTCCACTACTGAACTTCATTGTGGGTGAAAAAGCAAATTTTAACTGCACAAAAAATAGATAATAATTGCAAACTGTGCTAATGTCAAATTTGCAAAGTATAAGAATTTTGTTTTCTGGTTGGTCATGGCACACTAGATTGATAGGTATGAATTGTTTATTTGCGCATGATAAATGTGATAACCTATAACTATTTTGGACGTAATAGGATTCTTAAAAACAAATAATTGCCTGCTTTTTGGTATTGTATATCCAAAGTCAGTTGAAATGCTACAAAAAGTGACAAAAGAATTTAAACGCTCGACAAAGGGATTTACTCATTTAATGGATAAAATCCTTTGTCGGCGTTTTTATAGTGTTTCAACTGACTTTGGAAATACTATACAACTTCATCATGTTCTTTGTTGTACATTAAGAAAAGGTAGAAATCAAGGTAGTAAGTAATAATAATTTTAATTTATAAGCCAAATTGAGGCAAAATCAATATCAAAATCATAAGTATTATATATCCTTGTATTCAGGATAATTGTATGACATAAAAATTCGACATGGCATCCATAAGAAAAAATGAATCTGATGATGATGCAAAGAAACCAAAACGGTTATTCAAATATCAATTAACGGCATCAGATTCGCCTTAAGAAGTTATCCTAAGAGTGTTTTTACAGAATTGAAAAATTATTGTAAATAAAGAAGTTGTGGGGAAGAAACAAAAATACATGTTTTCACATTTTTTAAAATATTTTCAAAAATATCAATAGTAGACTAAATTTTCTTGAATTATATTACTGAATATAAAATTACGCAACTTTGGCTCTATTTAAGCTACCTTGTATCTCTAAAGATAAGCGAGATACCAATGGTGGGCAACGAAAATCGGGCACCCTGTATATACCGTGTGCGTATGCTAGAATTTTTTGTGCTTATATGAAATGAATGGAGTATAATAACTATATTTTGTATAAATGACAGCTTAACCTATTAATCTGTACCACAGTAAATAAAACAGTTCAATTTAATTATTAAGTAATAAAACATTTAAAAGGGATCTACTTACCTAAAAGTATTAACTGTGGAAATTTCTTTGTAATATTCAACATTTTGTTGATTTCTGGATCTGGACTAAATACTGTCATATTATGTGATACGTAAAAATCTAAAACAGCTTCATAAGGAGTTCCTTTAACTGCCATCTCTAACGTTTTCTTCCCATATTTTTTAAAATGCATTTTTTGTTTCTTAAATAAAACATATGCCTTATACTGCTCTTCAGCATTCATAGGATTTAAATGATAAAATACAACCAATCTAGATGTGGTAAACCATCTGTACAATTCTTGAGCTATTATACGTTGGAAGGGATTGTCTCCATCGTCCCTTTTATTCCTAATGTCAACTACTCCTTTACATAATTCTATTGGTTTTTTATCTTTATACGGACTTATAAAATAGGGTTTTGTCAAAGCAAGATATTTGGCTCGTTCAAAATGAGGGGGTCTGGGTCTTTGAATATTTATTTTACCTCTAAAACGTTTAAATTGTATCAAAGGAGAAATAGTTTCAAATAGAGCTGAAAACAAAGCAATTAGAGAACGAAATTAAAACATAAATCATAAAATGATTACCTTTCCTTGATACTAGGGCCATTATGAATATTTTTTTAAATATTTATTTACAGAAACAAATAATTATAAAAACTTTTAACACATTTTTAGGTTAGAAATGACAGGAATAGAATTGGATTGGATTGGAAGCAAGCATATTTTTCTTATTTTCAATTTTCAACTCTCAACCAACGATACAAGGTTGTTGTAGCAATGGTTGCATAGAACATATGATCCAATCAATAAAATGATGCGTTGAAACTACATTAAATTAAAAAACTAATGTCGTTTATAAAAAAAAAACGTTAATTTAAAAAGATTAAGTAGAAGCATAGTATTAAGCATATTTTCCTTCAGTGATTACTGATTGATTATTAATAATGACAGTTAGTTTTAAGTGATGGGCTGGGTTATTGCTAGGCAACCGGTTTTACGACCTAAAAGGACGGCGAAGACGTCCTGCGTCCTTTAGGTTTGAAGCGGAAGATGTTCAAAGCAAAAACAATGTTAAAAAAATAATAGGTAACTTTTTACTGATGGTATAGTAAAGGATATGAATGAAGTCTAATTCTTTTAATATACAGGTTAGTCCATAAACATAAAAAAATATATAACATAATTTGTTTTTATACAATAGGTAAATCAATATACGGACGGGATGAAAATATTTTAATTATTTATTACATGTTGAATTAGACAATATTTTTTTTAGATAATCGTTCTGTTCATGTTATCTCTGATACCATGGCCGGGGCCAACTGTCTTCAAAATATCATGCCCAAGAGATAATGCCAGAATAGTGAGAAAAATTATACAGAATAAATGGATTCCTATACTTGAAAAATTTAAAGTAAATTTACCTCTAGAATGTCCATTTCATCCACTAAGGGATATTTTTGGACCACAACAAGCAGCCAAAAAACAACACAGACCTTCACAATGGACATGTGGTATATGTGGGAAATCTTTTTTCGAAGAAAAATACTTAGATATACACTTTGACAATCGACATAAAGGATATATTAATATGGTGAGAAATTCTCCTTTTGAATACATTAATTATCTACATACTTATATAATTAGGGATACGAAATTCTTAGAGGACTAAAAAAAATATATAGAGAAGATTTCAAAACTTAAAGTGTTGAAAGAATTTTAAAAAATTAGTTAGTTAGTCAATTGTGGGTTAGTTGACAATCGAGGACCGTGGTTCGGAGTCCACGCTAAACTGTAGGTCCCTAGGTAAAAAGGGCCCATTGTGGCCTACTTGCCTAGTAAAATAAGTAGCTACTACTACTACTACTAGTCATTTAATTGAAAAAAAGTGCCTTCAACCCCTATACCAGTGCCCGAGACACTTTTAAAACATACATTTAAAAGCACTTTGAGAGCAGTTTGTTCAGCACTGCTTTTAAGTCATTGTAACTCCATATATTTATATCTGGATAGATTTCCTTCTGAGAATAACTGAACATTTTTTTGAAAAATGTAATACAAAATCGTCGTTTTTTCAGGCTGAAGATGCAGTGTGCCTTGCTGATTATTGTGACATAATGAGATGTGATGTGTTGATGACGCAGGATTTAAAAACTGTTTATCCCGAACACGAAAATACCGATATAGAAATATGGAGGGAAGCATCTTCTTACTCTAAAGCCTTAGCCACATCGGGGCCAAGACATGTAGCTAAATATACTTTAAAAAATGGAAACTATCCACATTTACAAAAAACGCCAAAAACTGATACAAAACCAAAGAAACATTGCCAAAAAACTGAAGCACCTGAAACTGCAACTACAAGTGGTATGTATTTTTTTAAAAGGTACAGAAGTCTTATGCTAGTTGTGGGCTCCCCATTTCATTATTTGGATAATTAATTACTGTATGACTTTGAATGGAGTTATACAATTCATCGAAGTTGTGGGGATAGACCTACAATCAGCATGAAATCTCTACTTAAATTCTACTACTAAAATATTATTATTACTTTCTGTTATTATTTCCAAAATGTTTACATACTTATAAAATTATAATGTCTGTTTTAGATGAACATAGTTCCAACGAAGATGACAAATCACAGAATATTTCAAACAACGTTTGTCAAAATGATTTAGTGGATTCCGCACTGCCTGCACCCAATAACAGGCAACAACGAATAGCAGAGTTACAAAAACTGAAAGCGAATTGCAAACCTGAAGAATTGCAGAAAATGAAAACTAAATGTGAAATATTAGTACGTGATTGTATAGCAAGTTTACTTATACAATTGTCTGTGAAGGATTTTAAGGAAGTTGAAGGTGATTTAGATTTAGTTATCATGGATAAATTGAATGTTAAAATAAACCTTAACAATAATAATTTAACGTTGCAAGATTTTTTTGTGTAATTAAAATATAAAAATTTACTGAATAAGAAAGGTAAAGTCACTCTAAATACAAATCTATATACAGGATATTCTGAAAATAATGCATAAATTCGCAAAAATTTTTTACAAACAATTTCTCGAAAAATGATGAAAAGTTAAATGGTGTTTTTTTAAATGTAAATTTTTGACGCCTTAATTTTTTTATAATCATATTTGTCAAATAAGTTAATACAAACTAGTAGCATATTCTATTACTTAGTAGTCACTTTTTCTAACTTAAATAAATAAATAATATCACACTTTTTATCAAGTTTGTGTCAAGATCTTTGATCAGCGTCTAATTTGGGTTTAGTTTTTTTATTTACTGGTGGTAAAGGCAATAATTATTTCTTCACCTGAAAAAAAATAATTTCGTCTATTTAGTTATGAAATTATAAACAATGACAAACTTTTATCAGGTAATAATCAGTATTCTGGATCTGGATTGATAAACATTTATAATTATTGAGGATAGATATTTCCAAAATATCTAAATATTTGTTGTTCTCTTATGACTCCCTGTTGTGGTCCTCTAAGAGTCATAGGGATAGGTTTATGAGTTAACATTAACAATCTTTTTAAACCTTATGATTATTTTTTACCAATAACTTTTGATTATAGCCAATTATGGAAATTATTATTATTAATTATAAATATATATATTTGTGAGGATGATAAGAACGAATGTTTTTTCTAGATGAATTAAATAGAGCTGTTTGCTGGTATCTCACCTGTGACAGATACTGGGAAGATTCTCAAGCTGATATTAGAAGCTTTCCATGGGGGCTTCTTTGCATGATAATTATGGTTATGTCTTTGGGAATTTGCTTATGTTATTATATTATTTGGGTTCTATTTGAGTAAGTATTTCCTCAAAAGAAATAAATATAAATAAATTCCATCGGTTATTGCTGCGGCTTGAGAGGGTTTCAACTTTCAAAATAAAAACAACATATTTTTTCATAGGTCAATGTAACTATAATGATAATTGACCCATTTGCTTAGCACTGACCGATTCTAACACCCATAAAGTAAGAACTTTTTCAGTACCGATGATGTCAGTGTTACAAGTGCTAGCATGACTGATCGATCGACACCTTCACCAGCCCACGTTCTAAGACAAGAAGCATCGACATCTGCAGATGGAAACCAGATATATACCGAAGATTATTATTTGGCACCGGACAAAGACAATGAATATATATACGTTACCTACCCTCCAGACTTAAAGAGGCGGTTATTGGAAAGGTTAGTAATAGTCTATCATCTTACTGAGAGAGTATTTGAATACAGTACCTTTTTATAGAAGGCAGTATTTTGTCGAAAATAAGGAATTTCATACTTAAATGAGTTCTATATTTAAAAGTAAAGAATTATATACATATAAACACAAATTCCATTTTTAACTTTCAGTTTCGATATCAGTCAATCTACTTTTTTTTAAATTTGATGTAACTTTAAGCTAATAGTTTAGTTACCATCTCGTTTAGCTTCTGAAAAAATTGAGGGTTGAAAATTTGCACATTACGCTCTTTTAGTAATAGTCCTAGAATGTCTATCTGCCTTCCATGTTATAATTGTAGAGGTAGTGGTGGCTGATGGTCTACGTTAAATGCACATCATACTGCAAATAAAAATTATCAACTAAATTTGTTGGGGTAAAATTTAAATCGATAATAGACATTAGATTTTCAAATTGAAGAAATTTATGTATTATCTAGATGCCTTGAGAAGAGCACATAGTTTGCAAATATACATTTTTTTCTACGATTTTGGTTAATGTTACAGATATGTGAAAAGCGACAATTCGAAAATCGCTCTTTTTTGGTTTTTTTGCGAATTTCAGATGTATCTTGTAGAAGAGAAAATTGTCTTTTCCTCTTGCCTTTTTATCATATGATCAACATTTTTTTTTAAATTTTATCACAAATTTGGGTATTTCACGCTAAATGCTGAAATTGTATTTTAATAATTTCTTATGTTTAAATTAACAATTACAGCGTTTTTATAGTTTTATATATGACAGAATATAGTGTGTTGAAAGATAACTAACTTTTTCTGTTAGAGCTCTAAGTAAATCACAATAGACACATTATTTTTACTAGAAAATGTTCATTCTCAAGTATATTTGATATGATATATAAATATGACGGAGTAAGTCATATTTATATGTGATATACACAAAAGCTTAAAAGACCAGGAATATTATAATTCAAAGTTGTCCAAAGGTACCAAGACCGACTACTTCCTATTGTTGGCTCGGTAGAGTAGTTGACTAGAGCACGCAATGGCAAGTGTGATATCATCCTGCAGGTTTGAATACCGCCCCCGGCACTGGCAATGTTAGTGTGAATGATTGTGTTTCCATGTTTTTCATAAGCGTAACCCTCGCCCATACAGCTTCGGCTTTGGATTCGAGAGTTGTCTAATTTCTGTGGTGTTCATGTTATGTTTATATGTTAATATTGTCTGAACACAATTTGTGGCATTCTCTAAATTATTCTTTTTTCTCTTTTGGGACTTCTGCCACATGAATAATTCTTCATTATGTTTCGGAAAATGAATCCATTTCCTTTCTCAAAGTTATTTATCTCTGTGTCATTTCACGTTTGACATATTCTAAAAAAAGACAAATAACTTTGAAAATGGAAACAGATTCATTTTCCAAGATATAAAGAAGAATTATTCATGTGGTATAAGTCCCAAAAATAAAAATGTGTATATGTTTGTCAAAATATACATTCCAGGAGAAAATTGTATCATGTCACAAAATAAGACTGCTCCTTGTACTCGAACTCAGTGGTGGTGAGGAAAAGGATATAATACAGCGAGAAAAAAAAAAAAGAATTATTAAATTTCCTATCATAATATGTATGTGTATATATGAGAACGAATACCAACATTTTCAAATAAAATTTTGAGCAGCTGATGCAAATTTTACCCCCTTTATCACAGTATAACATGTGGAAGATGTACTTGGATTATCAGACGTTTTACACAAAATTTCAGCCCACGCTTTTTATCTGTCTAGTTCAGCCGTGAGAACTGTTTGTTATCAAATAGGGACCATGGTTAAATAGAGACTGGCAAGCAAGGGGATGATTTCCGAATAATAAATTGTTCCTAGTCTACTGCATTATTGCATGTTTGTCCATTAGGGTAATATCTGTAGCATTTAGATTGTAATTTTCTTTCGTTATAGGTACTTAAAATTTTAACGATTAAGAAATTAATAAAAAGGTACTTTATTCCAGTTTTCTGTGTGTAGTAATTCAATAAAAATCTATTTCTATTTCTTTAGCTGCTACAACAGAACAACCCGCTTGTGAAATATAGTTACAAAATTAGTTAGAATATTTTTCAATAGAATTTTCTCGATCTCCATACACAACATTCCAGTTTTTTTAGTGCCAGTAGGTAGTATTATTAGTACATTAAGCATTTGTTTTAATTGTTGCAATTCGCAGATTAGTGTAGATATCCATTTTTTTATACATAAATTAAATATTTATAATGGCATAAAGTTATTAAAAAATATTGCTATTACCTTGTGATAGTGTATTAGTGGACTCGTTTTGATAATACTAAGTAGGAATTATATTTTGTACTTGGATATTGAGAAGTCATGTTAAAATGACAAGTTGTTTAGATTAAAAATTCTTATTAGATTCACACAAATATTTAATAAAACTATTTGTGTGAATCTAGCAAGACTTTTTTTTAAATCTAAACAGTGTGTCATTTTAAGTAGGATTTTTTATTTTATTACTTAATTTTATTTTTTGGAGTATTTATTAATATCTGTAGAGTAGCCAATGGTGTGTTTATATATAAAATGTGTTTTCTTTAAAATTATACTGACTGGACAAATTATTCTTATACTCTAATATGAAAACTTCTTAAATTTACGTACTTAATATAGTGTTCACCTCATATTTAAGTTTGTAAGATATAAAAACACATATTTTAAATGATAGAATAAAAACATTAAGAAACGGTTATATAAACGTGGTTTTGCCTGTTTATTGATTGTTACAGCACTTGTAACGTTGGATTTTAAATGTTCAGTTAAACTTTGGCTGAACCAAGTCAATACAACCAGTCCTAAGGGCCAGTTGTACAAATGAGGTTTAGCTGAACCACGTTCGTACAATTGGTCGTCAGAGCATTTACAGTGAGCAGGCACCCCAACATATACGTAACAGAATTTCCAAGATTTGAAAACTATTGCCATCTGCTACTAGTTCCGTAAAATTACTTCTTATGACCCCGAGTTGAAAATTTTTCATTTTCCAACTTATGGTCATATGGAATGAAACTAGTTCTAATAGATGGCAATTAAATTCAATTGCAGAAACGTTTAGTTAATTCATATTTACAAGATTTATGATCAAAAATTCAATTATGTTGGATTACTTGCTCACAGTATGCTTTTAAAACCTTGCTGTAAAATAATAAAATGAAGAGCCAATATTTTAATTTATGCATATATTGTTTACCTTGCCTACAAAACTTCCTTCCGCTTTAAAAGCTTTTTAAAAGAACTCTACATGAACAGAACATATTTACAATTAAGATCTCCTTTCTTTCGACATATGCAATTTGTTTTGCAAAATATGTAGTTGACAGTCATTCAGGCACAGTCACCATGACTGGTTATTTACTGGTAAGGCCACGATTAAGTTGACTGGACAATTGGCAACATGTCAAAGGTGCTCACAGGCTCGGTTAACTTCAGTTTTTCTTTGCAAATTTCGATCACAATGTTTTTCTGCAAAACTTCATTTAGTGTTGATAGCTATGCCTTAAAGTAACGTTTGGGTTTCATGCTCAATACTAAGATATGACATAACTTAAATTTTGTCAGCCACCTCTGCATACTACTTGCCTGACAAAACGCATAGTACAAAATATCCCAAAAATATGAAGCAATTATTAATTCCCAAAGAGAGCGCAACTCCAAAAAGTGTTATGTTGGATAAATCGTAACAAAACCAGCGCACAACAAGAACATCTGTGATGAAGAAATATTTAGGTGAGCTCAGTTTAAACGATGACGTGAAAAAATTAAAATGCAAAAAAAATCCTAATTTTCATAATTTCTTTCAACATAAGCCTCATTTATACAAGTATTACAAACCATTTTGATGAGAAAATTATGATACATCCAATGGCATTTTTAATATTCATTTTAAAAAAATTCAAATGCTACAGATATATATGATCACTCTGTATATATATTCAAAGAAAATCTCCTATCTCTAAGTGCACCAATAACATTCATTGTGAACCTCATAATAAAATCAGGTGTGTTCCCTGATAAATTAAAATTGGCTAAAATCATACCTATATTTAAATCCGGTGATATGGACGACATCTCAAATTATAGACCAATAGCACTACTCCCTATTCTAGCCAAGATAATTGAAAAAATCATTGCCATTAGAATTGTTAACTATTTTGAGAACAATAAAATGTTTTCAGAAGAGCAGTTTGGTTTTAGGAAAGGTAAAAGTAGTCAGATGCCATATTTGATTTGGTCAATTATATTGGTGAGGGACTTGAGAACAAAACGGCAACTCTTGTTACTTTTCTAGATTTAAGCAAAGCCTTTGACTGTGTCTCAAAAGAAATTTTGCTAGATAAATTAGCTTTTTATGGCTTCGGGGTATATCATTGAAATTAATGAGATCATATCTATCAGATAGAAAGCAATGTACCAGCTGCAAAAAAATAAATTAAGCGTCTTATTACCCATTGAGCATGGCGTTCCGCAGGGTAGTACTCTAGGCCCATTGCTATTTCTAATATACGTAAATGATTTACCAAAAGTCTCTTTATTGTATAATATCTTATTTGCAGATGACACAACCTTTGCAAAACATATAAAGTTGGATGCTGTTGAAAAAAGAACAGATCTCATTGATGAAATTATTGACATATCATCTGATTGGCTTAATGCCAATAAGCTATGTTTGAACAAAAATAAAACAGAATCGCTATTAATCTCTACAAAACCAGCTGTCATAGAAAATGTCAAATTCTTGGGTCTTACTATGGATAATGGCTTAAGTGGTATGATCACATTACAAAACTGTCAGCTAGACTCTCAAAACAAGTTTTTGCCATAAGACAGATAAAAAATAAACTTAATTTAAAAGCGGCCATTATGACATATCATGCAGTATTTCATAGTATTATGACATACGGCCTGATTAACTGGGGAACTTCTAATAACGTTCAACAAGTTTTTGTCATTCAAAAACGAGCAATCCGAGTGTTAGCGGGAATAAACCAAATGGATAGCTGTAAACCATGGTTTATTGAATTTAGGATAATGACCCTACCATCATCAATAATTTATTGCCATCTAGTTCACATAAGGGAACATTTAAATAATTATAATACAAATTGTTATAACCATTCATATAACACTCGCACCAGGAATGAACTACGGACACCACAACAAAGGCTAAGTTATACAAAACGGAATAATTGCAATTGCCTTGTTTAATTCTCTTCCGCAAACAATAAAAAAGGCTCCTATGAATACTTTTAAAAGCATATTAAAAAATCATTTACTGAACAATGCATATTATAACATATCTGATTTCAATTTTGTTATTAATTAGCCACTTGCTGTCTACGTATGGAATAGGTTGTGAATACTACTAACTATGTATCAATGTATTAATGTAAACATATAAGTTTAACTGTAAATTTGTATATATGTGTGTATATATGTATGTATATGTGTGTATATATGTGTATATATATGTATATATATATGTATATATATGTGTGTATATATATGTATATATACACATTATGTGTTCTTTTTGTTTTTACACTTGTGAATTGTATCATACATTTTTATATTTTATGTACTATTGTATTTGACATGTCCAATCACCACGTGAATTTGTGACCAATAAAATAAATAAATAAATAAATAAATAAAAAATGACGGTTTACGTGGCTCATCTTGACCAGTCACGATGATCCAGTCACTCACAGAAACATCATGACCAGTCAAATACTCATCACTAAAAATATGCAAGATCCACGTCCATTATTTTTGAAAAATTGTTTAATATATCAAAACAATACTATCGGAGTATGGCATTTTTAGTTCTTTACTTACTTCTGTCACTAAATTATCTAAAAATATAAAAATTAACTAGAAAACTTGACAATCAATTAGTCATCTTTTTTTTTTTGAGAAAATATCTACAATATTTTCAGTTATTCTTGTTTTTGGCTACTCCATGCTTTTTTGTTATAAAATGTTTTGAAATATGTTCGTTTTTTCTTTGTTCACCACCAACATTATTAAATTATAAATTATTTGTTTATTTTGGTTAATGACAATTTAGATTTCATTATCATTTCAAAATTATTGTGCTATCAAATTTTCGTTAATGCATTTCATAATAACACAAAGAAGCAATATAGTCAGTTTGACACTATACAGTAAAAACCAGAGATGATATAAACAGGGGCATTAGTAGGAGCAATTTACTTTGTCTAGAAATAAATAGGAGCAATTTACTTTAACCAGAAATATGTAAAATAAAACTTCTTCCAGGTGTTTCAATATTGTAGTCCAATGTGTGGAGTGTGGCCACTTACTTACTAGACCCAACCTTGAAATTGCTGAGATACAGCAAGTCTCATGCGCCTAGTAAACATCATTGGCCACTCATTAATTGGACATATACCCTTTCATGTTCGCACCTTCTTAGTTCAATCTGTATAAAATATCTTCTTACGTTATCTGAAAGATCATCAACCGACATATTTTTAAACTTAATTTTTTCAATTCACATGAGAAAATATATAATTGCAAATTGAGCACTCTATTTAATTAACCTCAGTAAAAGAAAGTGAACGTGTTTATTATGTACAGACTATAGAGAGAAACATCTTTTTTTTATGAACACACCATATTTTGTAAGAATTAGCAACAAATATTTTTCTAAAAGAATCAAAACTTTAAAATTAGCATACTAAAATGTTAATATCTTTTAATAACCACTGATGAAAATGTAAAACTTATATTTCCTTAACTTTTCAGCTCTCTAATAAAAAAAATCTTCTAAGGAAACTCAAAAATAATGTAAACCTTTGTAAATTCATTAAATAAAGATTTATTATTAAATTAAACTCTTATTATTTTACAATAACTTATTATTTTTAATGTTTACGATATATAAAAACAATTTCTGAGAACTTGTCATAAACGTAAAATATTTTTATATAATATTGCCACACTTGAGTTCGTCAAGAATGTAATAAATAAAAGATGAATATCCTGCGCAACGAAGTGTATTACATAATTGTCTTCATTTATGTGCATCCCTCGTCGAAGAAACGTTACGTAGTTGACGAAAGCTGGAATCCTATAAAAATCAGGATTACTAAAGGCACTCACACACACATTCTCACCAAAAAGGAAAATCATAAAAGAATTAAAATAAATCTGAGCTATAGAAAGAAAGAAATACGCACATTCATGCAGGATTCATGCACACAGTTAAATCTTATCTCAAAGTCCTGAAAAATCTGAAAAAATTATCAAAATGTCAGCGTCTCCTAAATGGACCTCGCCTGTTATCCCTCACGCGTCCTCGGGTTTCTTCTATTCTTCTTTTATGTTCTTCCATACGAACTAATCTTTGCAGCTGTTTTGTTGCGATCTAGAATTAAAAAGAAATAGAGTGAAATAAATTTCTTAACAGATACTCATTATTTTTGAGCATCACTTTTTCCAGTTAACAATTCAGCTACGAATAAAAAAATTAAAACATTTTCTACTTGCAAACTTGGAGCCATGAGTTGTAGAAACTATAGCGGGGCTGGTGTAAGACTGCCACTTTCTTCTTAAAGAGTCAAAGCCATAAATAAGTTTATTCATGTCATGTCAGCAGACCAATTGTGCATAGGTATACACACAACTTATTTACAACTACTTTGTTGGATGATTGCAGTGTAGGATTGGTTAACAGTGAATCTCAAACAATATATGGATGTATTCGTGGTTTTATTTTGAAATTAATTTAATTATTATTTGAAATTAACAATGCACAAAGACTAAAAAAATTATTTTAATAATAAATGCCGAGTGCTAAACCTATTAACATTAAATGATCTCACAGTATTATAAATTGTATCATACTGTTTGAGAACCGCTGACAATTGAAGCAAACAACATTATTTATGGCTTTGTCTCTTTAAGATGAAAGTTTCAATTTTACAATTGCCAGACGTTAGCCAAATTAGGGACTCATAATTACCCTCAAATCAGCAAATACTGCTAATTTGTTCTTTATAATAATACATGACTTGGAGTCAGTGTTCATGAGAGCACTTCATTTGCAATTACGGAAGCAACATTATGGGATAAAGCCCGAATATCCAAAAAAGAAATGATCGCTTTGGAAAACTTGAAAGTTTATAATGATTAATGTAAGATACAGAAGAATACTTCCAAAAGAGCACAATTGCATACCAATTCTAATTCAATAGTGCCAGAGGTTCTGTAATGTTAATGAAATATATTTAAAAATACAAGAAAGATTTTTTTAATGGCAGAAAGAGAAAAGGGTAGACAAGTCGTTGATGTACACTTATCAAAGCAAGAGAAAAGCTGACCGTTTGCAGGCTGAACTGAATTCTTCAATATGACCAAAAAATTAAATTATCTTCTAGGTTGATAGAATGTTGATTAACTTTGTTCTAAAATTTAGATATGTGGATTTTGTGGAAAGGTAAAATTGGGACACTACTCGGAAACGTTACATCTAACCTAAAAAATAAAAATATATTGGAGACATAGCAATTGGCACAACCAGCTATTAGATAGATTTGAAACATTCAAACATAAATAAATTTAAAAGCGAAGTAAAAAAAATATTTCCACACTGCCAATTTTCTTGTCATGATTTTGACTTTTACTTTATTACACAGTTTCAACAACTATTCAAGAAATATGATGCTGCTCTTAAGTGCTCTTAGTATTAAGTTTGTAATGTAAATAAGTGTTGCCAGATTATTATAAGTGGCTAATCTCTGTAAAGATTTTCGTTTTATTTTTAATGTTAATATTAAATAACACATCTACCCCTCCATATTATCAACATTTTAAAGGACCCTTAACTTAAATATTACAATTATTGTTAGTTATCATATATTTTAGCGGAGTAAAAAAAGCCTGTAAATTGCTTAAAAAAAATTTTTTGAGCGTAGAACAACGAGTGACCTATATAATATTATTATATAGGTTATTTGACATCCCATATGACTATTTACGACATCTTTGACTAGGGCGTACTTTAATTATTTATAAAAAATTGACAAAATTGCTAATTTTAAAATAGTATACATTTTATTACATATAACATGATATTTCGCAAACCTTGTGGAATATTAAAACGTTTTTTTTTTGGCAAAAGTAGACACATGAGCGCTAATAGCAGTGCAATAATTTTGCTAAAAAAGTGTTTTTATCTTCAAAAAAATAATGTGTTACTAGAGTTTTCATTCAGGAATAATGTTTTTTTCGGTAATGGTAAAACTTTTTTATTTTTAGAAATTCTTAGGTATAATATGCGAGTAAAACTTGGCAAACATCCCAAGAAAGTTTTTAAAAAAAGCCGCAATAACTTATCTTTTATACTTTAAGAGATATCCGTAGCTAAAGTCGAAGTATTGTGGCGCGACCGTGCGTGGCGGCGAGGCGTAAAGATTTTTGACCCTACAGGATAGCCAAGCTGCATGTCCTTACGGAGTGTTAGCCCTAACGTGTTTTATTAAAGCTTTATTATTACAAAAAGTAAAAGTATTAAGTAAAACTGACTGTTGATACAATATATTATACATATGTAATGAATAAATATGCTAGACAAAATCATATTTTTATTTCGGCTCATCATATAATCAATTATATTAATTATTAATATTATGTTGCTGAAATACAACTATAGCCATAGAATGTGTTGTGTTTCTTCCGTCGACAGTTTCTTCGTTTAAGTCAAAATTATCCATACTAGCATGGATGTAATTTTTTTTTGGTTGGTCAACCTTGTCTATGCCTGGTGGTATGTAAACTTGATCGTTATTAATCTTTTGTTTAGCAAGTGCCGTTGTTAGTTGTCGAACGTCATTGTATGTAGAACTTAAGCCAATTTTAGATAATATATCCAAAAGCTGTTTACTACGAACTAAATGATGAAGGAACAGTCCCAATCTAAATTGAAAGTAGTTTTTCTTATATATTTTTGAGCTCAGTGCCATAATAATGTTGCAAGGAATAACTGCTTCTGCAACTTCATTATGCAAATTATTAAACGCACCGTCATCTATTAGCCAAGACACAAATGTAAGTAGCAATTTAGGTACTTGTTTTTCGAATTCCATTTGACTTATGTTTTCAGGTACAGGGAAATCTCTTTGCTGAGGTTGAAATTCACGCATTTGCCTTTTCAAAATTTCCGCCGCCTTATGCAAAATTAGTTTCTCACTATGCATAATATTTTCAGTCGAGCAATAATTTTCATTAACGACATCATCAGACTCGTCTGAAGAATTCTCATCTTGTTCAGGTGAAGGTTGTGTGACTTGCTGCGGTTTTTCTTTTGTTTAGTTTTGTATAGCTTTTATGTTTCGTTGAAATATGTAGTGATTGTAGCAACTTCTGTGGTATTTGGCATCGTAAGCAAACAAATCTTCATAACCAGATAGTTTTGAAATCATGATTATATCTTCTTTTTGTCTAGCTACTTCGATAATTTTCTGGTACGTATTTTTTTGCAGTACCTACAAGACATAGGAAAATAAATATATTGGTATTTAAAAATTAAAATAAAACATAAAAATAGATACGAATATAGATTCGTAAAAATACTGTATTTTATTAAAAAAAAAACAGCAATATTTTTACTTATGCTACTGTATAATATATATTAGGTTTTGCGTCTGGTTTCTTTTTAACGCAAAGGCAATATGCACAATAAATTTAATTTAATTTCTACGTACCTAAGCAGCCTGAGCTAAATATAATTTACTGACCTGTTTGTACAGAGGTTAGCTTTTCTTTCCTTTGGTTTATCTTTTTATGTCCTGTTTTATCGTAGATTAGGCACATACTTCTTATGTCAAATAAACCGATGTTTTTTCCTGGTTTTCTTGTTCTGGATCACTTGTTTAACTAGTACTAGCAGATGCAATATTTTGTGAACTAGTATATATTTTTCTACAACTACAATGGTACTTTACTTTTAAGTTTCCATTTAAAATAGCGTCTGTCATTTCTAAAATTGTTTTACCGAAAATATCCTGTCTTTTCTCCGCCGCACTAAATATAATTTCTAGGCCGTGTTTCGTAGGGTTTTGTACCACCGATTTATCCGAAGTCCAATGGATTCTCCGCACAAAATGCACTCCATTTTATAGTATTTAAAAATATATTTATGTAGAAATTATTTCTTCGATAAAAAACAGAAAAAACTTTATTTCCTATTTTTATTTTTAGAGGACTTCCAGCCAGGTAATACCTGGCTGGAAGTCTAAAAATAAAAATAGGAAATAAAATTTTTCTGTTTTTTTATTGAAGAAATAATTTCTACTTTAACAGCCAACAACTTGTAAAATATCATCTATATTTATGTAGGTAGGTACTGGAATAATTCACACAATACTGCACAAAGAAATACACAGAACTATTTTTACATCTGTTTAACTAAAACTGGCTAACCAAAATTACCATACGTTAACAGAAATGTGTAATGAAAATACGGCAAACACGTTCGATCTAGTTTGATAGATGCGTGCCGGGATAGCGCAAGATTAAATCGATCGAGCAATAACCATGCGCGCTCTATTTTCATTCACGATTATCACGTGTCATGTTAGTCGCAAATGTCTGCAATGTTTTTTGAAAACTTCTATGATCTTTTTACTTCAATTCACTCGCATGATGTATATGAAAATTCCCAAAAATAAAAAAGTTTTTCGATTGTTAAAAAATGCAACGCACAAAAAATCAATTATTATTATTTTCTTATTTTCTTTTTTAAGTAAGTTGATTTTAAAAAACTGCGCTACGCGTTTACCAGCGCTAAAGTGTCTACTTTTAAATAAAAAAAAGTTTACTCTAATCCTCTTAATAGTTTTTGAAATATCGTGCGTTATATCTTAAAATGTATTTTTTTTATTTGTTCACATTTTCACACATTTTTCGCTATAAAAAGAGTCAGCCCCAACTTATCATGTCGTAAATATCTGCTCCTAATAGCCAATAATATTCCTAATAATGTTATATTCGGTTCAACTTGTTCTACCTCAAAAAAGTTTTTTTCGAGATAGAAGCGTCTGACAACGGCGATTTTACTCCACTATTTATTTAATAATTCCTTTACTTTTATTGTCAGAACAATTCCCTGAATGTGGCTATAAATTGCACATTTTGGCAACTCTGCTAAAATTTTTCCAAGCGCAGATTTACCGCGCATGCACATTCCACTTTTCCACGTTGAAAAATACCTTGGACTACTTCACGTTTCCAGACATGTCTGATAGACTCTTCCAATGGACTTGTCTCACGCATGTGTAATTTAAAGTCTTGTTCGATTATGTCCGATATCAGTAAATAAAATTTTTAATTATTATAGATGAAACAACAATTTTGGAAGAAACTAGCAATACTTGCTGATTTGAGGATAATTTTGAGCCTGTAATTTGGTTAGTTTCTATATCTAGCAAATATATTGACTTACGAACTTTATTCATTTTTCAAATAAAATGAAATATACGATATGCATTAGATAAGTAACCTTCCATAACACTGCAAGCATCGTCAAAATCAGAAGGTCTAAAATGAGTAACATTAGCCTAATTGGTTAAACAAAGAACGACAAAGGACAAAAAGGAGGTAAATTATTCAATAGTACATAGTGGGCAGTAAAGGGAGCATAGCAGATGAAGAAAATATCGAATAAGTATTAAGTTAGTAATTTTACCTATCATTTAATGGATTTTTTTTACCTTAATAACAAAAAATATAATTTATCATTTTATGCGATATTTTGCGATAAATGTCAAAAACCCCAAAAATCAACATTCTGTCAAAACTCACTCCTTTACAGGCACATGAAGGGGTTAAGCTAGCCACACCAATTTTTGTATATATTTTTTCTCTTATCCCATAATACGAGGGGGTGGGATGTTTGAATTTACAAAAAAAAATACATCTATAGCTAAGGACCATCCTTTTCGAAAAACATACATCACTAACAGAGGGTAAAATCTGGCTTGAAAGATATATTAACACGTTCACTGCCATGTTAGCCCATAGGATCGAGAAAAAGTTTACTGCTGGCGCCGACTCAGTTGAGAGTAGTGTTGAGATAGTGAAATTTCAAATGAAATTTGAAATTGAAATTTGAAATTTTGAAAGTGTCAAAGCCCATCGCTAAAATTTCGAAATTTATGAAATTGTCGAAATTTAAGAAATATATCAAATTTATGACATTTTTGGAAAGTATTGAAACTTTCAGTGGAAAAATTTCATATATTTCAGAAAATTTCATGTTTACAAGTTACATGTCTGTCATCATTAAAAATTTCCCACTAAAATTTTGACAGTTACCAATTTTCTAACCTAAACTAACGAACAAACATCACAGGCTGTTTTTTTTTGGTTGAAAAATATATAGTTCTGGCTACTGATATAATTTGAAAATGAAGACAAAATCTGATATTTGGAAACATTACAAAAGTACACAAAAACATGTTACTTGCAAATACTGTTTAACAAAGTTTTTCTGCAATGCCACTCGAATGAAAATACATATAAAAAAATGCAAGAAATGTCCTGCACAAATACAACAAAATTATAATAGTGACACTGACATTACAGATTGTAGTAGCACTAGTGGCTTAACTAAAAACAATAAATTTAACCTTCAAACAAATACCTCTACTTCCAAATCGACAAAAAAAACCAGAAAATGAATTCATTTTTTGATGATATGTCGACAGAAAGCCAGGTAAACTTTTGTTGAGGTAATTTATACAAATATAAATGAAAAAAAAATATATTAGACTATACGTCTCTGGTATTAGTTACCAAAACATAACATGATCATTACACTTATTGAAATATTTCAAAAATTCATTGAAATATTTCAAAAATGTCTGAAATTTAAGGAAATATTTCAGAAAATTTATAATTTCATATACTTCAAAAAATTTCACAAATTTCCATTTTTTTTTGCAAAATTTGAAATATTTCAATGAAATATTTCATTTTTATAAATTTCATGATATTTAACAACACTAGTTGAGAGGATGTGGTTCCTGGCATGATGACTAAGACCAAGTCACATATTCGTCCCTACAGTGATGTGAATGCATTTTAAACATATAATACCCATAGGACGAGACCGAGTTTGTCACACACCAGTATAGAACTTAATGTATTTTTCTAAATTTTACATGTAATTCATTCGATATGACCGAGACACTTTTTTAATATTTTTGACGAAAGTATTCGTTTTCATCAAAAAGTAAATTAGTTTATGTTCAACACATATATAAAAATGTACCCAAAGATAGCGTAGTGAGCATGAAGTGACAAACATGGTTGGTTTACTGCCTATCGACTTCTGGGTTCAAATCCCAGTTTCAACTCTGACAAAGTCGAAGTTGTATGTCTACGTTTTTTCAACTGTTTAACCCCCCGTCCGCGCAGCTACGGCTTTGGTGGTTTGGGAGTTGCCTAATTTATGTGGTGAGTTTTTCTTTTTTTTATGTACTTGGCTTGGTAGGAAGTTTTGGGTCAAACACCTTTGGCCTGACCTGGTGGCACATGTAAGGATATACATGGCAGTGAATGTGTTAATCCTTAAATGGGGTATTTTCCCTATTTTATTTTTTATTTGAAAATCGAAAACTAGAGATAAAAATAAGATCTTTTTTTTCCCATTTAAACTGAAAAGAAATTAAGTCAAACTCTCCCGACGTCACTAAGCAAAAATTCAAATAGAGCACCAAATGTAGTTATTTTTAGAGTATTTCATAATCTGCAGTTGTATGATATTGTATCAGATAAATTATCTGATGTACTTTCTACATAATTTTTTTTGCATATGTGTGCTTTTAGAATGTTTTAATATAAATACACAAACAAAAATGCTAAACCTTATATTTTCAAAATATAAGCATTTCCACATTCAACTCTGAACAAAAGAAATACCCCACTGTGCCAGTCTGAAATTATGAATTAAATAAATAAATAAATAAATAATACTGCAATTTAATAGTTTATTTCATTAGTATAACTATATTTCAGGAACTGTCTTCAGTTTTTCTTTTTTTTTTTCTCTTATATCAGGTGGGGCAAAAAACGCATTCTCTTTGAGGTTTTTTTGATCCACCTGGTATATATCTAAAATCATTGCTACTAGAATATACAAATTACCTCTTCTGGAGAAAGGGGCTGCCAATAAATACTTGGTGTTGCTTTGGTTTTTAAGAACAAATCATCCATTAATTTCTGAGGCACAGATTCCTCTGCTTTCCTGTGTTTTTTACTAAGGTAATCTACAAGAAAGAAAAGTTTTTGTAATATTTTTAACAATCTTTTGTCAATAAACACTGAAAATTTAGCTTGAAAAGAAAATCAGTTTCTGATAATTTATTGGAAAAATTAAACTCGAAAACATTATACTTGCACTTACAAGGGGAGGGGTCTGACGTTCAAATCTCTGATTTGAACGAAATTTCGTGAGCAAACATTTCTCAATACAAATAACTATTTGTTCAAATAATACGAAACCTATGAAGTGGTTCCGAAGGCCTCTAAAAATTCAATGTTTAGCTTATAAGGCTTTCGAATAATCAGCCCGCAACTAGCTGCACGTGAGACAGTGACTAAAGCTGCTAGACTCCGGAACACTAGATCTATGAATTGGTTCCCAGCCACTGCATTTTTTTCTGTTTCAATTTTTTTTTTTTAATACTTCATTTGTAACAATACATATAAGTACCAACATAGTTAAAAATAAATAAGAATAGGAATAAAAATTACTCGTAAACAACATGGAGGGATGACATTTATTACTTTATACATTTTAATATATTATTTGACTGCATTAACCATTGCACATATTTTTAACTATATACTTGTATCATTACGAATAAAGTATAAAAAAAAAAAAACTAAATAGGAAAAACACAGTGGCCGAAAACCAATCCATCATACTAGTACTCCGGAACCTACCGCCTTAATCACTGGACCACCTTGATAGGTGCGTCCTAATATTTGAACAAATAATAATTTGTATTCAGGACTATAAGCTTACGAATTTTCGTTCGCATCAGAGACTTGAACATCTGACCTTCATCTTGTTAGAATAAAAATATATTCCATTTGATTTGCTTGTAGCAGGGTAAAATATTAGTGATGGGCATAATCGGATGATTTCAATTATCGGATTCTGATTCGATTATTCTAATAATCGGGTTATTCGAATTAATTTTAATTCGGTTTAGCCGACCATGATAGGACCTAAATTGTACAGCGCAGACGTACGCATCGATTGCCGACACACCGAGAATCGAGATAAAATCGTTCAAATCGAAATTCGACCGATTCGGCGATCGATTATTTTGATTCGTTTTCATTCGTTCTGTAATCAGATCTTGTATTTGTATTTCATAATTTATGGCCTGTATTTCCAGTTATTTTCCGATTATTTTTAATTCGAATTATCCCATCACTATAAAGTATCATAATGCAAATTATTAATTACATCGTTCTGGCAAATATGTATTTACCTTCTGGTGTATATGATCTGCGGCTATGTTTTCTTGCCCTTTCTCTACTTCTACTCCTACTTCTAGATCGCCCTCGCGTGAATTCTCTTTTCCCAAATCCCATTCCCGAACTACACCATCTCTCTTCTTTCTCTCTTCCCGGTCCTTATCCTTGTACTTTTCCTCTGACCGCTCCGGTTCCTATAGAAAAAAAAAGTTACTCATTTCAAATTTAGTTTTGAAGAATCTTGGTGTCCAATAAAAATTTTTGTTAAAATGATAGATAGTTAAAAGCAAACGTAAACATTATCATACCCTATTTTCCTTCTCAGGTAGTTTATCAGGTATAATTATAGGAACTGGAGCAGGATTTTTAGCCTTTTCTAGATCCTCAACAGTAGCATAATCGATGACAAGTTTCTTCCCATTTCCAATAGGCCAATGGACTCCATGTAGGGCATTCCTTGTTGCCTCAGCCTCTCTATAAAATAATAATATTAAACAATAAAAAAATAAGCATCTAACATTGGCCAATATTAAATAAGGAAGAAACGTTTACAAATTACAAACTTTTTTATTGACTAATGGCAATAAAGCTACAAAATAATTTATCAAATAAAATATTCAATACTTAACATTTAAATACTAAATCAGGTGGAATATATACTTACTCTACAGTTTCATAATGAACATAGCACTTCGATTTGATCCTATCAGTCCAAAATCCATCTTCTTTAATTTGTCCAGTCCTCTCCAGCAATTCCTTCAATTGTTTTACCGTAAATGGCCTTACCAAATTAGTTATGAATAACACATCTGAAGTAGGATGTTTAGCCGGGCTTGGAGGGGGCCTTAATTTACTGGCAGTATCGTCTACAATGCTGATTTTCCTATTCATGGCTATGATGTTGGGATTTAATTCTATTTTTATTTCACCTGACGAATCCTCAGACGTTTGCTTCTCATACTCAGGCCTATCTGAATCTTCTGATTTGTTATCAATGGATACTTTTCTTTCAGATTTTTCTTTTCTCGTGGAGTAGATTCCAAGTGAACTTCATTTTCATTAAGAAATTCAAGGCTCGGACAGACTATTTTTATCGATTCCACATCTACTTTATACAAGTAAGACGATAATTTATTAAGCCAATCAGATGTACCCCATTTTTGTCTTCGTATAGTAGCTAATTTTGTTCTTTCTTCGCTATCTTCTTTAATTTCCCGCGAGAAGTTTCTTATGAGTTTTACTCGTTTAAGTATCTTTTTAGGTCTTTCTGCAAATCAATGTTTTCCAATTTTTTAATTGGTTTTTCTACAGAGTGAATTAACAGCAGAGACTGATTATGGTCCAGAGTGCAAGGCACACGAGGGTTCCATTTTATTTTAAGAACTACGAAATGAGATAGGTATGAAGCATAATATATAAATTTACTAAAATAGCATTCTACCATTTTAAACTACATTTCATAACAATGTATTTAATCTTTTATTTGTATAATGATTTGGGACATTTTAAAACATATGTACACTGTGTCCCAAATCTATTTGGAACACTGGGAGGTGTAATGGACAACACATTTTTGAATTTTGGAATGGCACTTGGGGATTCATTCCTGCTTGGTGTTATACAGCGTGTTTTATACGTCAATTTATAAAAATTGTCACTAATAAACTACCTTAATTTTTCAAGATATAAAAACATTCCACTAAGAAATGTTTACAATGCAATTTGTGTCTCCTTACTAAATTTCAGAAATATAAATTTACTTTCTTTTTATTTTGAATTTTTAAAAATTATTTTTGCAGTCGAGTGTGCTCAAAAACCACATATCTTTTATAAATTAGAAAAATAAAAGTAATTTATTAGACGATTTTAAAAATTTGCTTATAAAACACCCTGTATAACACCGGTTCAACTCATTTTTGGATATATTAGTTTTACAAAGCAATACTGATTCTTGAAGTGTCATTCCAATATTCGAAATTTTTTTGTTCATTACACCTCTTGTTACATCTATTCTGGGACAGTGTATATGTGAAATGAGTGAAATGTGAAAATTTAGAATCTTTAAATGGAGGTTGATATGGAACATCTGGAAATAGAGTAGAATTTTTTGACACCAAACGGGTCAATTAAGTCTCAACAAAATCAAACTGCTCATAAACTGAGAAACAGATGATAGCTGATATCAACTATATCAATGCATCCTGTATGAGTAAGAGACGAGCAGAGTGAAAATTAGTTCATACTACCAAAAATTGTATTCATACTATCTCTGGATACAAGAAATTTATTCCAAGACAAATTGACTACTTATGCTACCACTGACAAGCAAAAAGGGTTGTGACAAAGAAAGTTTTACATACTCTGGACCACAAATCTAAGCACAAATTGTAGTATATAGAGTAATTAATTTACACAATATTACTAAAAGTATGGGTTTGCTTCGCCACGAAATAAGTGTTAATAGCGGTGTATTAGAAGATTTGATATTATAAAGTGAATATTTAAGTTATGATAAAAATTTGTACACGCAATTTAAGAGAACATAATTGCCACATTTGGGAACAAAGCTTTTTTATTAATTTTATTAGTCAAAAAGTAGAATATCCTCATTTCATATATATTTCTTCGGTTATAATTTTGTTCTAATAGAATTTGTATTTGTTTGACGAGTGCTGTCAATGCTGTCATGTTCTCAACACGACAGCATAATAAAAAAGCTTTGTTCCCAAATGTGATATTATGTTTTCTTAAATTGTATATCATAATTTCAATATTCATTTTATAATATCGAATCTTCTAATACGCTGCTAATGACACTTATTTCGTGGTGAAGCAGACCCTTAATAAAATATAATTTTCTATACACTTGCTTCAATAAAGGTTTTAATAACTTTTTTACACATATGTGTAACTCGGCCTATAAAACAAACAAAATCAGAATTAAAATCAGGATACTTCTGAAATATTGGATTACAAACTGTCCCTAAGTCATATTTTTATACTACCAATATTACCATTTTTACATTACTTTTTAAATTTCTTCCATCAACATGATGGTGCTCAGTGGAGGTTAATATCAAGCCATATTCAAGTTTACATTTTAAGACATTTAAAATATGATTTCATATTTTGCCTTGTGTATGGCCACAGTAAAGAAACGCTTATATACAAAGTAGTAGTTTCATAATATTTTATGTATAAAAATCCTAGTGCAGGCGAGATTGGGTACTATGTAGTAACAACTAGCTACTAGCTATTTGGATAACATATATCTAGACATATATATCCATATCGAGGGCATATCAGAAGTGTAAACGCCAATGTAAGTGCTATGGGTATACCCTTCTGATATAATGCCCTCGATATCATATACAAATTCTCTGCTTAGTTTGCTTTAAAATTAGCAATTTTTTTATTAATACAGACCTGTCTAATTATTAATGTAAGACTGTGTAAATAGTGTGTAGTTAGTTAGTGTCTAGGTCAACTCCCGAAGAAAAATTCTATGTTGCGCACTTTCTTTAAATAGTATACAAAATAATCTGAAGATGCATATGAAACGATTGCTTCACATAGCACTTTCTACTGTGGTAAGAAAAAAATCAACTATTAGCGTTTGTGATGCAGCAATTCCAATTCTATCGAAGAGCCAAGTATCAGGTACCCAACGGCTGAGTAATCAGACAAACAAAATTTAATTTGCACATTATTGCCAAAAAAAAAAAAAAAATAGGAATAATATTAGCTACTATCCATAATGGTTAACTCGCTAAATTGCAACTCTCAACATTTTTATAACTCAAGGATGTATAGTCAGAACATAGCTACCATAGGGTTGAAGCATTGGGCAATTCGGAACGCGGCCGTTTATTTTGGCAGTTTCAAGAATTGTCCGTGCTATGAAAAGTTATAGCGTTTTTTTTACTTAACACTCAGTGCACATTGAGTGTATCTATATCTCATTTTAACATGCATCCATCGAAAAAGTTATAATTTCACTTGTTTGTGTAGCAGAAGTGGTTGAAAAAGATAAGGAACAGTTTACTTTTATGACCTAATTATTGTTTATATCAAATCTTCATTACACAACAACCTTTTTAATTCCTTACACAGGTTAGAAAATTTCGATTTCCACATTTTTCTATATCTACTAAGACAAAATTTAATGAGGGTTATGATTATTACATGATTGTAGTTACAAGTTACATTTTTCATTGCTATATATACATATATTTTTTGATATTAGCTGATTATTAGAGATCAGGAGTTTTTAACATCAAACCAAGTCAATTGAACATAAAAAGTAGGGGTATAACTTTTTAGTTTTAAATTTAAAATTTTTTATTAATTTTTTTTTCTCTATTTCACAAACTGTAATATGTATCGATTTCCAATTTGATAAGGGTATGTTTTTGAAGCCCATAATTACAATGGTGATATTGCACACATCATAATTTATAGAGGGCGCTAATTACAATACTTTTCTCTAACACTTTAAACCATAACTTTTTTGATGTTAAATTTTGGATATTGTCTTTCAGTACATTAGAGGCGCAATTTATTTCTTCACAAAAAAAAAGCACACTTGTTAAAACACGATACAACACACCCTCTTCGAGAAATGCACGATTTACAACTGCAAAAATTTAAAGATGGAAATACCATTAAAAATCAGAAAGGAATACCTATCATTTCTTTTGACATTTCATGAAACGGTACCAAAAATGTATCAAAGTAACTGGAAATCACATTGAAAATTTGAGAATATGAATTGTAATGGAAGTTTTTCGTTATTGCTATTAACTTACTACTATTAATAAAATAAAAGTTTTGATTGTTTATTTTATATACAGTAATTCGTAAATACAAATATTTCAAAAAATCATATTTGACGTACTCCTGGTAAAAAACCGCTTTTAGGTAGAATTAATTTTTACCGAACTGGTGTATAGGGCAGCTGTAAATCTCGTAGTTTAGTTCTCAAAAGAAGTGCATTGTATCACTTTTCAACGAGTATATCATTTTGCCACAGAACACTAATACTTAAAAAGGTACTCAAGGCGACAATTCTTGGGAAAATTATTGAGGGGATACAATGAAGAACAGTAGCATAGAAGTCTGATAGACTCCATGTCAGTAGTTAAGGATTATTGTTCAAAACTAAATTATTGCAAACCACAATGGTAAAAACAGCTCCACTTCAGCTATGAGGAAATATATTAGGTCAATTTAAAGAAATTTTGTTTGTAATATTTTTAGTATTTGAAATAATTCAAAAAATCTCAAATATAGTAGATGCATTTTCTGAATTCTGATTTTAATTTATCTTACAAGGCAAAAATATACCTATAAATACCATAAAGAAAAAAAGAAAATCAGAAAAAATAATCGGAATATTTTAGTTAAAACAAGTATATAGAAAATTACCTTAAATATATATTACCTTCTATATCCTGGCTCTTATCTTCGCACAAGCTGCTTAGTCGTCTCTTCTTATCTGAAAATTCCTCACACGATTGCCTACCAGATAGATCTTCAGTTTTTCTATCTAACTTTTCTTCATTAATACTAAACTTTTCTTCAAGAGTAGGTCTTTTTAAGGTGATTTTTTTTACTATGTTTATTTTCTTGTACATCTTCTTTTTTAACTTCATCAATAGTTGATGATTTTCTTTCTTTACGGGAAGATCTATGTTCTGATTTTTCATTTTCTTTATTTTCAGGTGGAGATCTTCTCAATGTTATTTTCTTTTTTGATGAGGAGGTCTCCCCATCCTCATTTTTTTCTTTAGTATTTTCTTCATTGGACAACTTTCTTTTAGATTTATAATCTTCATCCACACTACTTTCCAATGTTTCCTTCAATTGCTGTTTTGAACCTCCTTCGCTAGATCTGGGTTCGGGAGTAGTAGATCTATCTTCTTTACTAGATCTTTTAGAAGAATGTCTTTTAGAACCAGATCTCTCTTTTCAGAACTTCTTCTCGAAACACTTTTATCATTTTCATGAGATTTTTCACAACTACTCTCCTTAGATATATTGTATATATTTTCTACAATATTCTCCTGGTTTTCGGTCGCACTGTCTTTATTCTGGGGAACCTCCTTTTGCTGATCTGTTTCTTCATCAGGATAAGTAGTGTTTTGGATTGTATTTTGTTGAGCATATTCACTTTCAAAATTTATTTCTGATTCTGTATTCTTCTGTTGTTCATTTTCATTTTCAATTACTTCATTTTTCAATTCGCCATGATCTTGCTCTTCCAAATTTATTCTCACGGTATCATTTACATTTTGTACATTTTCATTATCAGCAATATCATTAGAGGGTGACTGAGGTGTCCCCTGTACATTTTCATTTTCAATTTCAGGCTCAATATTATTCGATGATTGTTCAATGTTTGACTTATTTTTACCTTTAGACTTACCTTTATTTTTCTTCTCTTCCTTTTCTTCAGTTTCTTCTTCCTTGTCTTGTGAATCCTCGTTATCATCTTTATCTAATGGAGACCGAGATGGAGACCAGTGAGGTCGATCACATCCTGAAGACTTCCTTTCTGGAGTTTCACTACCTGCACTTGACTTTGGTTTATCATGGTTTCTCTTTCTCGTTGGGGAATCTGCCAACTCTCCATAATGTTTTGAATCATCAGATTTTTTATCAGACGGTAGGTTGCACTGTGTATCATTTTGAATTGAATCTTTCATATCAGTTTGCACATCTGAATCGTCGCTTGATCTTGAAGAGGACCTTTTGCGCCTTCTCGACGATGGTTTACGCGATCTTTTTGGCGAATCTACTTTTGATTTCTCCGGAGATGATTTTCTTGTACTTCTTGTGCTTTTTCGGCGCATCTACAACATGAATTTAACAATTCATTTAAAGGAAAACGTGAAAAATAGTTTGCAGGTTAGAACTTTAATCAGTGACGCCATATTTACAACTGCAAGCGGCATCATTTTTAAAATGAAAGTAATCATAGTAACTGAAGAACGTTAGTTACTCACTTTGGGGTATCTGTTTATTAGACACTCTCCTGCTATAAGAACAAAAAAATATTCTAAAATAATTTAAGTTTTACTGCAACGTCAAAAAAATCCACACAATTCAATTTCACTAAATACAAAAACGCATTAAGCATTGAATAATTATGCGCATGCGCATGTGCAATCAGTGTTGCCAAGAATTGGAATCTGTCCCCCGCTCAATGACATCAAATCGCCAGAATTCCACTAAAATCCACAAGCAGTGGCGGCTCAGGCTACCCCAAACTACATTGATCTTAGTGCCGTTTCACATGGAACGTATGGTCAGCACTGACCGTCAGGACGTATAAGATAGTACCATGAGTTCAAATGAACATTTTCAGATGGAGCGCGTATGATCAGTCCGTACGAATAAATACGCCGGGCCTACGTCGAGCTCGTGCGGCGACGTATCGTCAGCGGACTGACGAGCAATGTGATTAAATGAGCTATTTCACATTTGAACTGATTGTCGGTTGCGTACAGATTCCGGTGTTGTCAGTTGTCGATAGTTCCGACTACTTGTGCAAGTGGCGTAATCTTGTATTCTGCAGTCTGCACCCCAAATAAATTAAAATATGTATGATTAAAAAACAACTGAAGAAAATAGAGAATAAATAATTAATTATATTTTAATTATTCGTCTATTCCCGTCACTTCCAGGTCCCAACACCTACCGGATAATGGAGGTTCTACCATAACGTAGGTGCATTATTACTTACCTGAGACATCACTGATGAAATTGACACTTTAACTGTATCCGAAAATTTTAAACTATTTTCTAGCTTGTGATGTAATTCGTCAAAAGATTTGATTGACATACGAAAATAGTTAAAAAAATTTCGTTCGTCTTCTCTTAAATTCGAACATAATGTAACAAAGGCACCTTACCTCGTGCTAATAATAGGATGTACCCATAATCTCTTTTTTTTCTCTTCTCCGTTTAATCAGCAAAACAACGGCAACAGCGACTGCCCGGTGTCGAAGATACATTTTGATAACTGACGGCGTTTTAACTGCATGTGAAAGTAGTACGCCGAACGAGACAGTCAGCGCTGACGGTCAGTACTGACGGTCAGTGCTGACCGTACGTTCCATGTGAAACGGCACTTAAAAGAAAATTTTCCTGGATAGTGGTGGAAAACGAATGTTAATGTAAATAAGCAAAATCTATACAAAAAAAGAAAATAAAAAATTTAATAAAAATAAACAGTTATAATTTTCTTAAACAAAAATAATAGACATAACCTTCTTTAAAAATATACCACGTGGTGATATTAGTTATTTATTCATTGCTATTAAATGATTTTTTGGAAAACGCTGAAAAATTCCAATCCTATTTAAAAGAATTTATATTTTTTATTCGATTGTATAAGAAAAGTGACGTCTTTTTGGTTCGAATATCTGGACGAAAAAATCTTCTTTTTTATAATAGGTATTACTTCTTGTTGTGGTTGCTAGGCGACTACTATTCCCGGCCGGAAAATACTTTTCGTCCTAGGACGAAAAGTACTTTTCGGATGGTAAACAAATGACACTGACTGTTATGCTATTCTTATATTAGATTATGTCAAAATGACGTGGTCAATTACGATAAAATTTTTCAATTAAAATATATGTAATAAATAAAAATTTATTATTTTCTTTTTCAATCGAGTAAAAAATAGTGTATGACACACGGACGTAAAAGTTACCCGTACTCATACGGTTGCCCAACTCGGCGTCGCCTCGGGCAATTTTCCGTAATCGTACGAAAAACTGCAATTTTCGTCATTATGTCATAAATAACTATTTTTTTCATATTTTATTTTTGAGCGGTGATGTTATCGTCATTTTTTTTTTTAAATTCCTACCCATACCTTTGTTTAATAAAAATAGATTTTCTATTGTTTTCTGTGTACAATAGTATCCAATTTTAGGGGCCTCCTAAAAGCATATCGAAATCGTATCGAAATGGAAATTATCGAACATTCAATAGTGTTTCCACGTGCAGGCCAATGTCAGATAGTTATGAAGGACATTTTGAACAATTACGTTATATGTTAATGGTTTTTTGAATTACATTATGAAATTGTGCGGAACTAAATCACCACCTTGTGTATATTATACAGTTAGCAACTGTGGTGTACATTTGAACTACAATGCAGGTTAACCAACTATTGAAATGAATTTTATTGAACTGAAAAACTTGAAAGTTAACACAGGAAAGCGTGCGCTACCCTTACTCGGGCAAACACAAGAAACCGTAAACTAAACTTTATGGTTCTTGGGGCAAATCACCAGAAAAACCACTAGCGTTAAACACCAAATTTACTCCACAAAAAATACCCTGTGACCACCTTATTTAGTGGATATTCCACTATATTGGTAACACCATAGACATATAATAAAGAGTCTATGGGTAACACTGAGTGCAACACGCAGTCAAACTCAATAAGTGAGTTCTTTTTTACTGAGATCTCAGTTAATCTAAGTAGTTTTACGGTTGCGGAGGCTACATCAAATGAAACTATGCTTTTGTTTATGCATTGTAATCGTAAAACAACTTAGATGAGCTGATATCTCAATTAGAAAGAGCGCACCTAATGCTACACGTTATTTAATGGCCGCTTTCTTTTTGTCGTTTTTTCGTCCTGAGCTCTCTCAGAGTTTAAAGCCCTTGTTCTATTTGCATAGTGCGCAAACGCCTCATGCCCATTTAGTCTACTTTCCTCTTGCTTCTTGAAACCCAGCAAATTGTTTGGGGCTTGAAGCCATTATAAATATATTGAGGTTAGACTCGTTTGTTTTGATATAAATATATTAAAGTTTCCACAAAATGGAAAACAAAAGAAATAATATTAACTCATGCGAAAAATAAAAATATCGATAGTATAATTGACAGTCTCTCATTTAACAGTTTTTGTCTTTTGTTTGGATTATTTTGATTTTGTGAATTATGCAGAATGACTGGACGGTCCGACCTCTTAAACCAGTGTTCTTTTTACGAGCCACTCTGAGGTTACTGGAGCATTTAAGCCCCAGAGCTTCATGATCCTAAAAAGAAAACGGTCTATCAGGGATATTTGAACACATCTAAAATAAGAAATGTTTGTTCAAAACTCTACTTCTAGATGCATTTAATACAGAGTTGAATTTATAATATATGTATCAAGCCTGATTATTTTACTGTCGAGTTATCTGCATTATGGTTATTTAAGTTAATTAAATTCATTATAATTTCAATTAATTAACTATAGTGATATTCAAATATCAACATGGATACGTAATTACGGAGGTACGTTGAGAGTTGCCACAGTCAACAATGAGGGCTAACGTTTTTAGACTCACCAATTGGCACCACTGGTGAGTAAGTTATTATTAGGCGCGGAACAAGTTCACAAGGTTTTATTATAATTATTTCATACACTTGTAAATAAAGAAACTTGTTAATTATGCCTCAGTGTTATGCAGTTCTATTTTGTTCGTAAACAAAAGGCGGACTTATGTTTCCGAGAGACAAAACTCGCCTAAAACAATGGTTGGTAGCGATTTGCATAGATAACTTTACTCCTTCGAAACATTCGCGTGTTTGTAAGATACATTTTAATCCTAACGATTATACGTTACGAAAGGAGCCTACTACAGAAAATAATAAGTAATAATCATGCACATTCGTTGTTTTCATCATGCTCATGCTTAATATAACCTAATACATTAATGACAAAAGACACCTCTGAATTAACTGTTCTTTAGGCCAGCTTAATTTTGCACCTCTTTTTCTTAACTCTGCTTTTAAAGCTACATGCATCGACCCGTACCGTATATCTCCCATATTTCATCAGAAGTATCACAGTTTTTATAAAAATCACTAAATATCCGTGTTAAAAAGCCATAATATACATTAACGTTCAGTGACATTTGAAACTTCTGGACCTTACCCTACACTAGCGCTTCTCGTGATGAATTCAAGCGCGGTATCCCCTCATCTCCTCTTCATTACAATGCATGCTGTCATTACGTCGTTACTACAATTTTCAAATTACCGCATTTCGTTACAATTTGTTCTCATTGGGATTGACTGTATGAGTTTTAAACCAAATAATAAAGAAAAAATTAACAATAATTAATTAACCATATTTTTGTTCAACTGGTTGCTACCAGTAACCTAAGAAATTCAGTGCTGGCTATTTTTCTGTTCTGTGGTGTTGGCTATACTGCCCTGCTATGACACTTAAACCATAAAACTTTTTATGGTCGAAGCTATGACAGGACCTTCGATCATAAAACCTTTTTATGGTCGAAGAACAGGACTACATACCGTCGTTTAGTCAAAAAAAGTAAAATGTTGACCAAACGGTCAATACATCAAAATCGTTTGATTTTGGTAGAATTTCAGTACTATAAATAAAAAATATTGGAATTAATTTTTTGAAAAATACAGGGGTTGTATAAAACTGGAAAACTTCAGTTTACAGAAATTTCCTTGAAACACTTCCCAGAGCTCATTTTAAGTATCGAGATCCTCAGTTTGATGAACAATCCTTTTAAGAGCAAGATATGAATATACCAATATCTGATTTTATTAAAAAATAGCCCCAGGCAATGTAAACGGAAACATTCCTAGAAAAATTATTTACGAAGTTGAACTCTCAGTTTTGCATATAATCCTAAAAAAAGTAGATATCCGAAATAGTATTTGATTTTCAGGCTTGAAAAGATATATAAAATACGTGCAATTTTGGTGCTTTATCTTCATCAAAATAAAATTTATAAAATTCGTTATAATATTTTGAAACAAAAAATATATACCTTATGCAAAAAAATTTAAACAAACGTAAACGACCTATTTTTTTAAGAGCGGCATTTTAAAAAAGTATTGTAATAAAGTTTACAAAGATACATTGAAGATACCACAAAATAAGGTAAGAACAACATTGTATATGTTTCAGTTTATTGTTATTATCTATTCATCGCCAGAAAAAGTAATGTTTTGATTTGACAAACATCTTTGTAGACAATAATTTTTATATTTTTTTCTTGTGGAAATGTCTTAAATATTTTTGTGCGGATAAAGTGAAATTCAGCGATAGTTAAGATTTTGGAAAGTGAGCAGTTATTAAATGAAACCGGCATATTTACACTTTTCTTCTCTTTCTTAGCTTTTATCAAAATAAATACGTATTAGCTTACAAAACTCTGCTATTGTCATGTTATAATTGATTAAAATGAGTATACGATTCATTTTTATGACCGGCTAAAAAGGTTTTAATTTCAAATCATGTCTCAAAACTACTTTCCGTGATCATTGCCACATAATTTTTAAATTTCGCGCTCTAAAAGTCCATACAAATGGCGACTTCTATTTTCGCATAGGCTATGGAGTGTAGAGAAGGAGGAACGTCTCTTATGGACGGTACCTTCAAAATGTGGTCTGAATTCTGTAAGGTATGAGATGTGGCGCTGATCGTATTATGGGATTGAGTCTGAAGTTAAACACTTACTATATCTCTGAAACTAGCTTCAGATTCTATAAACTAACGAAAACATAATATTATGTAGGTGTTGAAAAGAATTATACAGCGTAAAAAAATAATAAAAATAGTAAAAACAAAATCACGTAGAATACCTCCTGTAAATCAGCGCCACCTATTCTTCCATCGAAAATCCGATCACATTTTTTAACGCGGAGACGTTTCTCCTTCTCTACACTCCATAGCATAGACCCTTAGATAAGGAACTAGTCTAAGCATAGACCACATAGGATAGGATATACTCTTCGAAAGTTTTATGGTCGAAGGGTATACCTATATGCCTATGAATTTTCGCTAATAATTATGCTTAACGCCGTTTTACACGATGCAATAAATTTTACAATAAATTATGCAATTTATTGTCGCAAGAAATTGTGAACCTGGCAGTTTGACCTTGGGGTTTTTTAGACGATGCAATTTATTGCACAATTTTTCATACTGCCAACTGATAATTCCATTTTCTATTTCTACTAAACAAAACAGAAGACAGAAGTGTATAAACATAACCTAAAAATGGAACACCAGACGGGAACAGGACTGAACAAAAATAAATTAAAAACCAATATATTAATCGTTTTGTCCTGTCACTTGCTTTTGTAATTTTGTCTTAAAGCCTCACTGTTGGTACCACTGAAATTGCATAAAAATTGCCAGAAAAATAGAACCTTCTCTAATTTCGCAATTTATTGCACAATTTCTTGCCAACTTAAAATTGCAACAATTTCGGATATTACACGATGCAATAAAATATTGCGCAATTTATTGTGAAATTTATTGCATCGTGTAAAACGGCGTTTTAGTGAATGCTTCCTTATTTAGTTCTGTGATGCGTGCTAATCAGTGATCAGTGATAATGATCACTGATCGTGATCACGTATCCATGTGAATGAATTCACCACGAGAGGCGCTAGTGTAGGGTATGGTAAATGTCACTGAACGTTAATGTTTATTAAGGCTTTTTAACGCGGGTTTTTAGTGATTTCTTTAAAAATTAGCTGAAAAACATTTAACACAATGATGGCAGAAGGGGAAACTAGTAAATTACTTGCTCAGTAGGGAAATTATTGTACCTATCAGAGGTAGCTCCCTTTTGGTTTTTGGCAGATAATGAATATTTTTCATTAATAATAATGAAAACCAATCGATTACAATGATAAATAATTTTAAAGATTGACTAAATCAACATTCACAAATAAATTTTATTAAATTTTTCAGTCATCCATATACAAAATACATACAATAAAATTTTTTACCTTAATAACAATTAGATACCTCAGAGTTTTTATCAAGGATCGCCACCAGCTATAAAAAAAGATGCTAAAACAGCGATTCGTATGGTTTGGATAAACCGTATTATGCAGGGCCGCCATTATGGTGCTTGCCGCCCGTGTGCATATTTACCTTTGCAATCTTTACCTTGCCACACAATTTAATGTTATCATAATTAAAAATTGATACAGACATAAAAAGTAAATCTGACAAAAATACATATAATAAATATATTCTTAATAATTTATTAGCTAGATATATACTTTACATGATATAGATAGAAGATGTGCACGTACAGTCTTAAAAGTGATGAATAAATTAAGTTAAAATTTTTTTTTTTTAATATAATAGTTTATTAAAACATTTTGGTTTCAGGTTGTTTCACACAATTCATGTTCTATAGATAGAGTAACTAAGGCTAATAGTCTTTCTTGACTTATTGTAAGATCATAGACAGTTCTAAGCCGCTCGTTTGTCAAAACAAAGTAAGTACCGATACCGCTGGGCAACGAAAAAGGAAGGAACTGGCGTGTATAAAGGGTAGGCTATAAAACAATTGTATTATATCTACGATTATGCATTACCAAAGAAGTCTATTACAGAAAATCCTAAGTAATAACCATGCACATTCGTTGTTTTCATCATGCTCATGCTTGATATAACTTAACTTTAATGGCATAAGACACATCTGATAGGTACAATAATTTCCCTACTGAGCAAGTAAATTACTACTTTCCCCTTCTGCCATCATTGTGTTAAATGTTTTTCTGCTAATTTTTATAAAAATTACTAAAAACGATCGTAAAAAAGCCATAATAAACATTAACGTTCAGAGACAAGGACCGTATCCTACACTAGCCTCTCGTGGTGAAATCAAGTGCGGTTTTTTCTCATTATTTAGGCAAATAATATTTACGTTTAAAAACAAACGTAAATATTCTTTGATTTAGGTCTTGACAGTAGTAGTGTTTGGACGAACTCCGTTTAAGAACTACTCATTTTAACGATACGGTAAAGCACTGACGTCACTATTGAAAACGGTTAGAAACAGTCGATGAACACAGTTGATCGCAAAAAAATAACTTTGGTTAAGATAAAAGTCAACATGAAAAATATTAATGGAAATTTCACATTTAATTGAAATATTCTAAAACATCATTTGGTAATATAAATATATTCACGAACCTATGATATTCATTACAAATTGGTTTTTATATATTTACTTGCTTTTGTCAGGTTTTGTTAAACCGGTGATTGTTTTTGGTGACGTTTAAACTACGTGTTTAACAAGTCAATTTTTGAGAAATAGGGTATTTTTACATGCGAATCAAATGTTACTAAAGTAACAATTTACGTAGACTAGAATCAAAATGAAGTTAATAATTGTATTGGTGGTTTTTTGGAAAAACTACATTGTTTTTGTAGAATCCCTTTACTTACCAGGGTTGGCCCCTGTAAATTTTTGCAAAAAAGAGGATGAGTCAGACATGTGTAAAGTGAGTACCTATTCATAAAATGTTTGCTATTTCTACTGACAATTTTATATCCAATTTTAATACACATATACTTGTTCCAGTCTGATGTAAAATTATATGTAAATCGATTAAATACTGAGGAATCCGTAATACCTTATGAATACAGCCATTTCGATTTTTGCTTACCAGAACATGATTCCAAATCTCCAGTTGAAAATTTAGGTCAAGTCGTTTTTGGAGAACGAATAAGGCCATCTCCTTATAAGATCGAGTTCATGAAGAATACAACATGTCAACTCGTTTGTAAAAAACATTATTCTGGAGATGCAAAAGGTGATAACTTATTGCTGAGTACTCTTCGAAAAGGCATTAGTCTCAATTACCAACATCACTGGATTGTTGATAATATGCCTGTAACAAGTTGTTATGATACTGATGATAATAGGCAGTACTGCACCATTGGATTTCAGATGGGTTGTTATGTTAGAAACGGCAGACAAACTTGTTTAAGGCCCACTAATAGTCAAGATGCATATTACATTTATAATCATGTTGATTTAAAAATTACATATCACTCAGGGGCTAAAGAAGAATGGGGCAATCAATTTAAAGAGAATGGGGGAAGGATTATTTCTATAAAAGTAGTTCCAAGAAGTATTGATCATAAAGAGTAAGTAATTTTGCTTTTCTGTTATTCTGTCTATTATTTAAAATAACTTCTTTTCTTTAGTTAAATTACTTTTTCTAACTAAATTAGTTTAACTACTTTTGAAGTGCGTTATTTAAATTTTATCACAACATGATTCTAAATGTAGTTTTATTTAAATAATGAATATCAGTTATTTAAATTATTTCGAGTTATTTAAATGTTTTTCCTTTAAATATTTTTGCATTATTTAAGTATATTCCTGTTGTATAAATATTTTTGCACCTTTATGTTGTGAACACTAGTTAATATATAAATGGTAGTGTTATTAAACTAGATCCATTAACAATGGACAGTAATTTTACCAATTAGTAATTAGAGGTCTACTGGAGTCTACAAAAAGTTCTGTAGGCATGGCAAATCTATCTTGAAATGCAGTAACTACAAATACTTCAAGATTATACAGTTTTGCCATGTCTAAACAATTTATAGTAGACTCCAGTGGACCTTATAAATTTTAAGTAAACAACTTAAATTTTTGTTTTAATTCTTATGTTGTCCAGTAGTGTAGTGAGACTTATATCATAGATTACATATACATAGATAGTTACTCCTTATGTAAATATTTACCGCTCTAAAATCTGGACGCAAAAATTTTTATATCGTTGTGAGCAGTGCCTATATAGGATTCTGTTGGTTCCAAAACTGTAAATATTTTAATATAGACCATTTGTATGCATTTACTATTTAAAAATTAACAATATCCTAAACAGGCGTTGCTTGTGTTGATATGAACATTTTGGCATTCAGATTTTAAAGCAGTAAATATTTACATAAGGAGTAATTATCTATATATTTAAATCTATGCTTCTATTAGACCAGTCAGTAGAGATTTTTGCCCTACAAGAGGGGGGGGACGATTTTGATACTTTGTTTAGATCGGGACCCTGATGAAAAATCTAAGTTTTCAACCTGGGGGAGGCACGAGTCATCATCTTGAATGAAAGGGGAAAAAAAATGGTTTTTTGAAAATAACCCCAAAAATGTGAGCAATAAAGTTAAAGAAGACAAAATCCCATAAATTTTTTGTATACAATACTTTTTTTTTTTTTCTAATATGTAACAAGTGACAGCGGCGGAAAGATGAACATTTTCCAAAAAATCGTCAAACTCCATTTTTGTTGTTGGTTCAACCATTGCGAAGTTATTTTGACAAAAACCAATTTTTTTGCACCTTTCATTCAAGATGACGGCTCTCCAGATTTTGGGAATTTATATGACTAGGACATATTCAGACATATTTACTAATCAAAATATACGTCATGCTGTCCTCTAAAACATGTTTACCAAACCAAAAAAATAAAAGTAAAATTTTAATTTTTAAAGCCCTATAACTTTTTCTGCTAAAATATGTTTAGGGCCGAATTTTCCATGTCCTATTAAATTTATTCGGTAGATAGTCTCCTTGGATATAATTGCATCATGGTTCGATGGAACTTATTTATCAAATAGATGTAATAGGTGAAAAAAACTGGCCCTTATAAATCGATCTATTTTGACTTAAAGAAAGTGTACCTTCTTTTCTAAACACTCTGTGTATTAGTATCTGATTATAGATTTTCTTTTACTAGCGAACAATGCTCTGGTCATAATACTGATCCTCTTAAGCTCCCTGCAAAACCCTTGGGCAAAGGTGAAACTTTCAACATACTCTACACGTATTCCGTAACTTTTGTAGAGGATAATACAGTGAAATGGTCATCTAGATGGGATTATATTTTGGAATCCATGACCCGTACAAATATACAGTGGTTTAGTATTTTGAATTCTTTAGTTATCGTTTTGTTCCTTTCCGGTATGGTTGCCATGATATTACTGAGGACCCTACACAAGGATATAGCGAGATATAACCAAATTGATAATGGAGAAGATGCTCAGGTATATTATTTTTGCATAGTTTAGTATTATGTATAATATTATTAAAGTATAGACCAAAATATTTAAAATTTTTATTCATGGTATTACAGGAGGAATTCGGTTGGAAATTAGTACATGGCGATGTGTTCAGGCCTCCACGAAAGGGAATGCTTCTCTCGGTACTTCTTGGCTCTGGTATTCAAGTTTTCTGCATGACACTTGTAACTTTGGCATTTGCTTGTCTAGGATTTTTAAGCCCAGCAAACAGAGCGCCCTTATGACCTGTGCCATGGTTTTGTATGTCCTTCTAGGTTCCCCTGCAGGCTACGTTTCTGCAAGGATTTATAAAAGTTTTGGAGGAGAGAAATGGAAATCAAATGTTCTGCTTACATCGATGTTGGCTCCAGGGTAACATATTTATTTATATTTAAAAAAGTTACTAGTGTTTACTTTATAATTAAAACCATCTTTTTGAATTTTTCTTATTCATGCTTATTGATTGAATTCTGTGCATTCAAAAATTAGAAATTCACTTCAAAACTGGTTGGTAAAGATGCATAGTTTTGAAGAGAATTTTAATCAGTAGTTTATTTTGTGTTCTTTGGGTTATGATTTGTAGTGATCCTTTTTTTCTTTCAAATTTGTTATTTGTAAAGTAAACAGTTTATAAAGTTTTCAAGGTTAAATCTAACCAACTTTTATTTATGCCCAAAAACATTCAAAAAGAAAAGCTGAACAATGAATTTGTTCAAATGACAGTCAAAAATGGTTAGGATTAGAACTATCACAATTTTTTTTATACATACATAGAGATATAGTGATTCCTTAAATACGCTCCGTAGTCACTTGGCAACCCACCATACACCTAACCCAATTTTTGCCCATAAATCTTGTAAACATAAATTTATGCAAATACGACAAAATTTCCTACATTCTACAACTTCATTGCCATGTGGACAGATTATTTTAAAATAAAAATTACATTTCATAACGTAATTTTGTATTTGGCTGGAAATGAGGATATTGAAAATTACGTTCTTGTGAAATGTAACTTTGATTTTAAAATAAACTGTCCACGTGGCAATGAAGTTGTAAAATGTAGGAAGTTCTGTCGTTTTTGCATAAATTTATATTTACAAGATTTATGGGTAAAAATTGGGTTAGGTGTATCGTGGGTTGCCTAGTGACTCCGGAGCATTCCTAAAGATATGTACTTAAAATGTGGCTTTGTGGTCGAGTGGTAAGTATACTTGCCTCTCACCTTGGAGTCCTGGGTCGATCCCTGGTCGAGGAGCTAGGATTTTTTCTAAATCAGAAGTTAATCCAAGCATACTCGGACATTGGGTGTTTGCATTGTCTCCAAATGTGTAGCTCTCTCCCACACAAGTTACCTTCAGGGATACAGAGGGTTATATTACCCATGGTGTTTAATTTAATTTAATTCCTTAAAACTACTGCATGGTGTGCAAAGTCTGTAGATTCCCATACAGTATTTGACCACTGTTTAAACAAACCTAATAAATCTTTTATATAAATGTTTTGTTCAAAATATGCATTGTTAGATATCCCAATAAAGAATTTTTCATTCTATTCCAAATGTTGCAAAATTGGGAATGCACTGTGCACAAACTATGTATCCACCCAAAAACATGTAAACTATGTGTGAAAGTCAATCTCTAATTTTCCTTTTTTTTATTTCAGGATTGTGTTTGGTCTGTTTTTCATTATGAACCTGGTGTTATGGGTTAATGACAGTTCAGCTGCCGTGCCTTTTAGTACGTTAGTAGGTTTGCTAGCATTATGGTTGTTAGTTTCTGTACCTCTTACTTTTGTTGGAGCATTCTTTGGATTTAGAAAGAGAGTAAGTAGGATATTTCCAGAAATGAAAATAAAACAACCCAATTTGCGATTATTGTTTCAAGTCGACTTCGGTGATGTAATTTTTTCTGAACAAGTGTAATACTTTTATTTAATATTTTCTATTGGTTTGTTTTACCTTTACGGATACATACCTCAAAGTAAAATTCCTTTATTTTTTTTCTAGGCCCTTGAACATCCTGTCCGAACTAACCAGATTCCAAGGTTAATTCCAGAACAGTCAGTATACACCCAGCCAGTCCCCGGCATCGTAATGGGAGGAGTCTTACCTTTTGGTTGCATATTTATTCAGCTGTTCTTTATTCTCAATTCAATTTGGTCATCACAGATGTACTACATGTTTGGTTTTTTGTTCCTGGTATTCATTATTCTAGTAATAACTTGTGCTGAAACGACA
The DNA here is from genome assembly GCA_029963845.1 of Rhamnusium bicolor. Lineage (NCBI taxonomy): Eukaryota > Metazoa > Arthropoda > Insecta > Coleoptera > Cerambycidae > Rhamnusium > Rhamnusium bicolor. The sequence goes on from JANEYF010003759.1 coordinate 308,931, forward strand.
ATACTACTTTGCTATTTCCACCTTTGCGCCGAAGATTACCATTGGTGGTGGCGATCATATCTTACATCTGGTTTCACAGCAGTGTATCTATTTTTATATTGTTGTCATTATTTCTTTACGAAATTACAGATTGAGGATATTGCCTCGGGTTTTTTGTACTTTGGTTATACTTTAATTATGGTATTTTTATTTAACCTATTAACAGGTTCCATAGGGTTCTTTGCCTGTTTCTGGTTTATAAGAAAAATTTATAGTGTGGTAAAAGTAGACTGAAGTGTAATTTTTTGTGATTTATTCTTAATTGTTTTAACAGTTTTATTCTTAATTGTTTTTAAGTACATTGCAGAGCAATATATTGGTTTGAATAGGTAAGTTATTTATTTTAAAAATGTCAAAATTGAAGAAAATTTGAAAATAATCAAGGATTAAAAGTTACCACTGCTTTAATAACTTCATATAGAATTAATTTTAATTTCAGTTTCAAAAAAAATTCACCAAAAATAAGGAATAATAAAATATTTTTTCACATTTTTTTTGTATTTATAAATAAAATTTAATTAATAAACAGAGATAGGAATTTCTGGCGACATGACGTAAATACCAGAGGCACATTCGCGGTTTATAGGTTTTCGTTAACAACATTTTCCATTCATAATGAAATAATATCATACCTTGTAAACGAGCTTGTAAACTTCTTTGTGGTTTGTCTGAAGAGTGTTGGAGGCCGCAGAAAGGTGTAGATATAAAATAATTCCGTGTTGTCTGATGAGGGCTGAGAGTTTGGTGGGTGTAACACTAACACTAATAGTTTTAGTAGTTTACTTAAAGGCACAGATTACAAAAATGTGCATTTGCTAGGTGTTACATGAAAACAGTTGAATATCTGTTGAGGTATGCGCCCAACGGCTTTCATATATGCTGCGACGTCTGTAATAAATAAAAAAAAAATGTTTTCGTAATTGTCCCCCCATAATAATTTTAAACTGGAATCCATAAAAAGACAGCTACCCACATATATAGCCACCCCCTATACTTGAATACTTGATCGCCAGTAATCTAATAGTAGTAGAAACCTCTACCATAAGGTACATCACTAAAATACGGCACCCTAGACCCCCCCCCCCCAACGAACTCCTGTATGAAATTACAAAAGTTGAACCCATCCATCAAAGAATTGCTAAATTATCCTGAAATTTCTCCCATTTAAACCACAACATAGAAATATTCCAAACATTGTGCAAAACAAGAAATGAGGAACATCATCACAGACAATATCCAGAATGGACAATTTGGGAATATATATTAGAGCCCTAAGAGAATTATGAAGCAAGATTTATACATGCATAACTAATACAATCAGATTCATAATACTGTAATATACAGGGTGATTCAAAAAGATGGACACAATTTCAATTGGCTATATTTCCTGTACTATACATTGTATTTGAAGTCTTTAAATTACTTTTGAAAGAGAATGTTGCAAAGTTTCAAATTTTTTTTTACAAGAACATTATATTACTCTGTAATTACCTAGCGATAATAATGTACAAAAACATCCTCTGTAAAATTGGCTGAAGGACTTCGGTTGATAGTCATTTGGTTTATCCATTAAATTACTTATGTTGTTATTATTACAATGCCAAAAATTAGCTTTTATTATTATATCACGTTTTTCAGAATATAGTATTAGATAATAAACCTGTCTCTGGCATGTCGCCCAAAATTCATATCTATTTATAATGATGTTTTGAGATAGTATACTAAGTAGTTTACGCTTTCAATAATTTAGACTTTGATTTTCGTCACCCTAAGAAAAACATCAATTTTTTATTTTCTGTAATTATTTTTGAAATAAATAACATCCACAGTGTATCTTATTTAATACATTTCTTTATTTAATGTATTAGAGCACAAATTTTATATTTCTGTTAAATTAATAAGGTGCAACATACATGATGACGTGATGATATTTTGTCTGCAAAAATGTAAAATATTAGAATAAAATTATTGTAATATTGTTTTAATTTTTTTATTACATTTTATAAAGTGGCTGCTTTATTACCAATAATAAAGAACACGTTAGTGGGTAAATTTTCCAAAAAAATCTAAGTTATTAATAAAATTGCGGAAAAACAGCTCATTTTAAAATCTAAAATCTTAAGGCTAGTGCTTATCATTAAACCCAATCTAAATAAAAACTGCAACTTTTTACTAGTAGAATTAGCTGATTAGTGGACATTTATTATAAGTATTTTGTAACGAGAGAACGTTAATCGCACTGAGAGAATATCAACGTATCATGTACAAAGTTATTCATTATAAATTACCCACCCCTTATCATTGTTATTATTGCTTATAGAAAAAAAAGTTTTGAATGAAAGATGAGTGGTTATGACTGAATTTTATTAAAATGCTCTCAAAAGTACAGTAGCATGCAGATTTCAGGGGCTACAAAAAATATATTTATTTTTTAATGGGATCTGTATATTAAAATTTTGGAATGATCCTTTGTATTTATATTTAAATTTCCTAAATAAATCTTTGTTTCTCTTTTGTATAAATATTTGGTTTTTTTCTTCCTCACTGTAAACAATTTTGATTATTTCATTAAAGAAATGTCACATCAAACATAATAGTTGTCATTTTCATAGCTCACTTTAATATTGTTAACATGGGTATCCCATTTAAAAAATAATATTTTTTTGTATCCCCTGAAATCTACACGCTAGAGTACTTTTGATAGCATTTTAACAACTTTTATTCAAAACTTTTTTTTCTGTAGGCAATAATAACGATGATAAGGGGTAGGTAATTTATAATGAATAAGCCTGTGCAAAAAATATTTTCTACAGCTCATACAGAACTTTAATAGAAAATTGATCTTTTTGAAGACTGTGAGCGCAAAAGAAAACCCTCAATAACAGCATAATTTGGAAAATGCATTAAATCACTTCGAAAATAATCCTCAGATCAGCATACGAACAGTGTCAAGAATTAACACTAACATGCCAAGAACCTTATTTGTACAAATTAACGAAGCTAAATTTAGTTTTAGTTCCAGCACAAATAGATAATGTCCTCTGATTCTGTGGTTCCAGCTACAGAAAATGATGTTTGCTTCCGCTAATGTGTCTTTTACTTTATTATTGAAGTTTATTGTTATTTGTTAATATTTTGTAAGATCATCCCAGTAAGCATGCAAGGTTACAAACATTCTAGAGAATTCTAAAATAGATAGGCATGTAAACGTATATAAATTCTCTTCAAGACGTTATTTTCAGATGTTAGGTGGCCAAAAAAAGGCTAAAGATATAGTTTACAAAGGACATTACGTAGAGGTTTATAAAACTAATATAACTTACATAAATGAGAGCACTTATGAAAAGTTGTATGGGATGCTGGCAGAAGTTGCAAAAAGATATTTTAAATAAAAAATTAAATAATTGATGAGATATTTATAAGTATCACAAAAAAATCATATTATTAGTAGCAAAGAATATTTGTAAATTGTTTTTATTACTCTATCAACAAGATATATTTTTCTAACGTTTCTGATATGCTCGCTTTGCACTTTATTACTACTTACGTTTAGGAATTTATTAACATGTTGAATGCCGTGTGGATCGCGTATGATTCACGGAGCTGTTTACTTAGTAGGCCGCGCGACTCGCATATGATTCGCATGTAGCCTTTAACTCGAGCCACGTCGCTCACTGTTGTTTCGCTTTAGAATGAAATCTTTATGGGAATGGAAGAAGAAGGCCCAATAAACAAGTATTATCAGTCACCCCAACTTATTTTGAACTATTACATATGAACAGCCTTTTATTTATTAATACGATTTTTTATTCTGTTAGCATATTTTATTATTATTGTATTATTATAAATAAAACAAATAAGATAGTTTTATAACATATATGTTTATTTTGCTGCATAAAAGCGTCTGGTGACCCCAAATTAACTCGTCAGATGAGGAATCACTGCCCCAGTGCATATTTCTCGATGGTCTCTTGAACGTACGCAATGCCTGATTAAGGCTGATTTTCCTGTGCCTCGCTGTTTTTCTGCTTGATATCTGAAGTACACATTTCATGAGAAGTACTAGGTAATGCAGAATTGATATTTTGTGTTTTAAGTATTTTTTTCATCTTTTTTTACGAAAAGGAAACTCAATCGGGAAACTCGGAAAGACTTGCTTTGTAACTTTCTGATGAATATTCAAAAGGTTGTTCATTAGAAAACTGAATCACGTGTTCACCGCGCGGCACCAATATGAAAATTCTGTTTCTTGGGCCGCGCGGTGCATATTTGATTCGCACCTAAAAATCTTATTTAGAATAAAAAAAATATTGATAAAATAGCTAAACCAACACTTTATTTATATTTTTTAATGTATATATAAAAAAAATATATGGCTCCGTAAATGAAAAGAATATATATTATTTCGGTGTTCAACGTGTTAATTATTCTATAAAATGTATTGTCTTTTAAATTTTTTAATTTTTGTAAATCTAACAGCAGGTTATTGCTCATTTTGACAATGATTATTTATGGCCTAACCTAACAAAATATATGTGGATCATCTTTAACATGTTGTTATCTGTAATATACATTTTACAGCTAAAATTTCAGAAAAAAATCTGATGTGGCCAGCACATAACTTTCTTATACCGGTATATATCATCCCGATCTAAAAAAATCATTCTAAGTATTTAATTCTTCATTTACCTCAATTAAATTTTAATAATGAAATGATTCTTTAAAATTTTTAAATAAATAATTATCAGCGTCATTCGATACTGTCAATAATAATTCATATATTTTAATAATTTCTTCTTATCGACATTGACATTTTTGTAACTAAATTAGACATTTCAAATGTCAAACTGTTTTTAACTGTATTTATCCTAACCCCATTTTATAAGGTCAAATGTGTTTAAGTACTTGAAAAATATATTTTATTGGCTTGATATAGTAGATATGGTTTATAATTTTTCATCAAGAATATATTTTTTTGTAAAAGCAAATACAAACAAGTTTGGGTCCCGTAGATCTGTTTTCAGCTGGTCAATTTTGCTCATCGTCGAATTTTTCGTTATCTTTGGCCTTTAGAACGTGTACCAAATTTGAAAGCTTTACCTCAAAAACTGTGACTGCTATCGCGATACTAAAGACATGCGGACAGATTTTTTTTCATAAACTTGTTTTTTCATTATAATTCGTCAAGATTTTTCCAGAAATGCAATAAAAATTTTTATTTTTTTTTTCCGAAATTTTTTCTCTCGTTCCTTATGTCTCTTCTAGCGGTACCACATTTACCAAATTTAATGTGTCACCTAAAATGTTGTTGAAAATCTTAACTGCCAAATTTGGGAAGTCTCCCATTAGTATTTTTTTGAGTTATCGCGGATACACATATCACACACACACACAGACACACACACGCACCGACAGACATCATTCGGAAAATAGTCAGAATGGATTCAGGAGAGTTCAGAACGTATACCTATATCAATCAAAAACTCGAGGTCAAAAAAAAATCACGATTACTATTCTTCCATATATTAGGTATAAGAAAGTAAAAATTGAACGAAAAACGTATGTGTTTTTGCAATGACACAAGATAATAATTTCATTGCAAACATATTTTTCACGGGCTAATTGTACTTTATCTGGATTTAATAAAATAAATAAATACTATTGAATTTCTGAAAATGCCTACCAAGTAAATGAGATTCAGCGACAAGGTCGTCCGTCTATTGGGTTATGTGAAATTTTTGAGCCCCATTTTTGCGAAGGTGATTTAAATTGAAGAAGATACAAACAATCTCTAGAATATGAAATAGTGGACTCATAGACGCTCTTCCTTTAAATATTTCTGAATAGATGGCAGTAAGACGGAGCACCATTATGTCACTCAAAATAACTGAATTCTTAAATTATAAATGTCATACGTGGATAGACAGAAGTGATATTACACTATGATTTCTACGAAGCCCGGATTTAACATCCCTCAATTTTTATGGAGTATATTTAAAAATAGAATATACAGAGATATCTAATAATTGAACTAAAAAAAAAAAAATTAAAGAGGTAGGAAATTTAAATAATAATCCAGAAATGTTTCAACAAATTATTAGAGAAAATAATATAAAAAAAAAATTATGTCCTTGCTTGAAAAATGATGGAATTTTTCAAAAACATGTAACTAATGTTTGCTTGTTTCTTTGTATGTTGTAATACATATTTAAATTGTTATTCTTACTAAAAAAAATCAGTTAAAGTAAACTTGTTTTTTTACATTTACAGGCCTATTTATTTGAATAACTCGGTTATTTGAAGATCAAATGTGTAATTATCACATATTTGTAATGGGGAGGAAAAGAGCTATCCAAACATGCCAGGGTGTCCCATTAAAAAACGCGACTATGTGGCGCTCCCTGTAAATTTATTAAGATATAGATACAAACTCATAGCGAATATGTAAACTTGGTGAAATATGCTACCGATTTATTTTTTGTTTGCAAGAATTAGAAATTGGTTTAAAAATAGAATTTTCAGCTGGTCACCCTGTACAAAACAAAAAAACCGCTGCCAGTTACTTGGTGATCAGAACTTCCTCACTGTAGTAAAACTCGACGTGTGGTGGAGTTTATAAGAAAAGTGATTTTTGACGTTTCAAAAAAGTCACTTTGACGTTTCAAAAAAGTCACATTTTGACGTTTCAAAAAAGTCACATTGGTGGACTGTCACTAATATTTTTTTAGACGATTTTGCTCATCAACGAACAATCTCTTCCTTGACCTTTAAAATGTATGTACCCAATTTTAAAGCTTTATATCAAAAACTGTAGCTGTTATCGCGAACACAGACAGAAAATGTTTTCTTTCTGAAATTTTGTGCATCGTCATAATTCGTCGATTCGTAAAAATTTTCAAAATTTTTTTTCGAATACATAACTTCCTCACTTTGAGGGGTGAGGAAGTAATAAGGATTAAATAGGTATTAAAAAACATAAAAAAAAACGAACACAGCCAACTCTTAACGTATGTACAGTAGTAGTATTAGTATTGTTGCATAAAGATTCGATCACGTTGTCGGTATTACTTTGCAACAATCCTTGTATGACGCTCTGAGATTCGCTAAGGTGCCGAGGCGCCTGGGATCGAAAGAGCAAGGGGCGGCCCCCTAGCCCCCCGACCCAGTCCGCCCCTGAGTAAGTGCAGAAAAGTGGCGTAAGTATATAGCACAAGAACAACTACTGAACATGTTGGAGCTTGACAATATCATCGAACAAACAATAATAGAATCAATAACTAATAGTTAGCAAATGAAAGCTCCTAAACTTACGAAACATATGAGAAAGAATTTATATGTAGGTACAGTCGAATGTATATTGTCATTCATTACCACCTTAAAGTTCAATTTCGTTTTACGCTTATTTTGAACCAGTTCCAATTTAATTCAAATGTTATACAATTTACTTCCTATTATTTTACAATACTAATTAGAGCCTAATACTTATTTCATTTTATATATATTTACATACATAATCGAAAAAAATACTGCATTGGTTATACATTCCTGTCAGTGGGCGGAGACTTGCGATCCCATCGCATACGATTTTGTTTGAAAATTGGTAATGAAAATATGACGCTGACTGTACATACACACAAACGAGCGCGCACACTCCCACGCAAGCACGCACGTACACGCACACATTTCAGTCCTAATAATTTTCCTCATTTTATTTTTTCATTCTCATATTTTATTTTATTATTATGTTTATGAACTTATTTTTTGTCTGTGCATTTTATCTGTTTATTTTTTATTAGTATTGTTTTATCTGACATGTTCAATTGCATGTGCTTATTTTGAACTTTTCTGTGTATAAAAATAATAACAATAAGGTCTACGTGCGTCCCGCTTATAACCTATTATTTACGCAAAGACCCTTTATAATAAAATCATTAATACATCATTTATATTAATACATATAAATGATCATTAATAAAGCAAAACATAGTCTGGTTGTGAGGTAAAAAAATATATATCTGTAATTTTAAATGGATTTTGAAAAAACCATTTTATTTAATATACATGATTATTAATAATGCAAAACGTATAGTCTGGTTGTGAGGCAAAAAAAATATATATGTCTTGTGTAATTCTAAATTGATTTTGAGTAAACCAATTTATACCTACTCTTTCTCATTAAGTAACAGACTATAGTAAGATTAAATAGAAATGATAATGAAGGTCGATGGAGTTGTTTTTATGTCGCAATCATTTGTACCGATAAGACTTGTAGTTTTTAGTGTGGAATAGAAATACAATGATTGTTTTATTTTTAGTAAATAAATTAGATTATAATTATTTTAAAGTAGTTAGTGTACAATAAAATGGTATTCTATTTACAGCCGCAATATTTAATCAAATGGTAAGTTGTTAACAAAACGAATCATTAGCTAAATTATTTAATTTAGTAATGAATGAATAAGTACTTATCAAATTTAATCTAAATTATTTACTAGTTTACTTCCTACCTACTTATAATGTTTTCCATATTTTGTAGTACGCCACAAGGTATACTACAGAGCAGTAGAAGATGGAAGAGTACTCTAAGAAAAATTGATAAATTGCTTATTGCTAATCGTGGCGAAATCGCTTGTCGAGTAATACGCACTGCTAAGCGTTTAGGTGTTCGAACAGTTGCCGTATATAGTGATGTGGATAAAAATGCGCTGCATGTGGCGATGGTAGGTAAACATTTAGATGATTTCTAAAAACATTTTAGGTAAGTATTCTGTATACTTGTAAATTAAATTCATAAAGGTACTAAATAAATAAGAATTCTTTGGTTTTAATGACAAAAATATGAAATTGTTGTATAAATTAAGACAGCTGAACTGGGTATCCGGCATATATTATGAGCCGTACATACATACAGATAAAACCATAAACGTGCGAACACACACGGTCATTATTGGTAGAATTTACGTTTAACCATGAAGGCCGCTACACACGTTGCGGTAAACTGAGAGATTTATCTGCTCAGTTAATTCGTCCGATCATATAGCGCCCATAACGTAGATAACGCAGATGAATCTGTGCAAATAACTCGCTCAGTTTTATTGTGTGCAGCCTTTAGCTGCGGAGGGAGATCCACAGCCGCGATTCAGCAGAGTTGATGCGTGACCGTGTCGCCCCTTCGTGGTTTTATCTGTATAGTTTTAATAAGTAGGAGCACCACTTACGGAAAAAATTAAGTATGCTCACTATAATTAATTACTGAAGCTTTAAACAAATTTCTTCCAAGTGAATTCATACACTTTCAAGTCTCCTCTTTCATAATAAATATAACAAATAACTGAAAAATTTGAATTTTCAAACATTTTTAATATAACAACTGCAAGATTCCCCACTTTTGGTTACAAAATTGCCTTACTTATGGCCAGTAGTGTTACCGATTATGTTTTATTTAAAACAACATAGTTTTCAATAAGTATATTTATAATAAAAGTAAACAATAATAATTATTAGGTATATTATAACTAATATATAAAGCTGGCAAGTTATGCGGCGGGACATAGGCGTATGCATTATAATAATAAGTGTAATAAAAGAAATTAACTAGTAACAAAAGCAATAAACTGTTACAATTTATAACAATGTGTGTACAACTTACCCTCTTAACTAGCTTGATGAACCAACCTAGTTGTCACAAACTGGAGAAGATCTGTAAACACTTTTCAGCATCAGGTATATTTCTATGGTTGTCTCCATGAGTGATGTTCGCTTTGGTGAAAATATATGCTTATATTTTAAGAACGACCGTTCAACATCTATTGCTGTAATACAAGCATGAACGCATTTAACGGATCTGAAGATGCACTATCAGTACCATCATAAATTTGTCTTAATCTGGTAAAACCGGTGTCTTGCTTTAACACACGTGCGAACTTTTCTCTAACGCGTTCATTTTTTGCGTCACCTATATCGTGTAGCAGTCGAATACTTCGTCCACTATTTGCAGTGACTCCGCTAACGAGAACGCACTATTTTGTCAGTTTTTCATGGCGTCATGTAATCTTTTATAGTTCTTGTGAATAGTTTTTAAAGCTGTTTCAACGGAACAGGGCTCGCTCTGGCGTTTACATCGCCCCGAACAAAAAATAAATTGCCGCCCCTTTAAAGTTATTTTTCTTAATAAAAGATGGTTTTAATTTGCAATAAAAACGTATATTTAAAAAGAGACAAGCATTAAAACGTAACATTTGGTACAAACAGTATAAATTAAAATAGTATAGAGTTGCAGTACCTATAGATACCTAATTGTTATATTTTAAAAATATTTACTTAGTTTTAAACATAGAGGGTGCAATTTTACCGCTATTAAGATTTAGATTTTTCTCTCACTTATACCTAAAACCTAAATAGAAAACAAAAGGTAGATACATAGAACCAGAGTAATATATTGTTTGTTCGAGTTATAATCAGAAGAATATTTTTTTCTCATTTTTAATTCTGCAAATTTTTTTATTACGTCTTTTAAGTTTATTTGATCAGCATTTTCATGTTCAATTGCTAAAATGGCCCAGCCGTTTAGTCGAATTTGCATAGTAGTTGAGCGTAAAAAGGTTTTAATTTGGAAAAACTTCTTTCTCCACTTGCTACTGATATTGGAATAGTCAGTAGTATTCTTAAGCCAATATTAAGATTTGGAGCAAAATTTAGCATTGTTATTATTTTAAGAACATCATTTGGACTTTCTTTTTTTGCCCAGAAGTGCACAAACTGCAAAAATTCAGTATATTGCATTGCATTATATTGTATCGTATTGTATAGCCTCGTATCGCATCGCATGGTGTATATTATATTGTATTATTAAATTTGCAGGCGGATCTATATTATCATTAAAAAAAATTGTCAAATGTATTTTTTCAAATTTCAAGAAACAATGGCATTTTCCAGGAATTTTTTTCAGTCATACAGCAAGTCACCTTACAACTTTTGATTAATATATTTTTTTTTTGTTCTTCAGAGATAATAAAAAAAAGTCTCTTAAAATGTGGACTATTTGGTGTAAACTGTATATTACAATAAAAAATTTATGAGTTTCGTTGATAGCGCAGGTGCATTATTATCATGGAAGAGAGAAGGGGAGCTAAGAGACTTTGACCTACATTGTAGATGTAGATCTAAGATAATAGCAAAGGGGTGGAGCTAAGACTGTATCTAACCAGTGAGAGCGTTTGTTATATAAAATGGTAATTAATGATATCTAGGTAATAAATAATAAAATTAAAGATGGTCACCATATTTCAACTCTAACAGACCGAACAGATGTTTTTTAACATATCTATTCGACCCGTTGGAGTTGATCGAGTAGTTGAAACAGTTTACTTAAAAAAAAGCTCAAAAGATTAACTGCACGATTAACATCAGCAGGTTGAACAGCTATGATAAATAGCAGTTTTTAAGCATTTTTTAGCTATTTTTTAAACATTTTAAGTTTGTTTGCGTAAACTGCTTCAACTGCTCGATAAACTCCAATAGGTCGAACAGGTATGTTAAAAAACATACCTGTTTGATCTGTTGGAGTTGATCGGTCAGTTAAAGCCGAAGAGTATAACGATCATTTTTAATTTTATTATTTATTACCTGAACATACAATTATATTACCTTTTTTTGTAATAACAAACACTCTCATTAGTCGGATATACTCTTAGCTCCACTCCCTTTGGTTGTATATTAGATCTACATATATGGTATAGATCAAAGCCTTTAAGCTCCTTCCCCTTAACTATTATTTTAGATCTACATGGCATATGTCAAAACCTTTTAGCTCCACCTACCCCTTCCCCGGTACTAACAATTAGGTCCTAAAATCTAGGACCGCTCACGTGCACACCCCCGGTCAATAATAATAATGGAGACGGGACGTTGGTAGATGACTTCATTTCAGCCTTGTCATGCTACTTGCGATGTCATCTTAATATCTCATAGTTTTTGAAATGCTCTAAAGAGAACCCCCCGTCGTAGGGAAATTTTTAAGATACTTGCATGATTCGTAATGAAGAGATCAATCAAAATAGTTGTTACTTTATTGATATAGCGTATAATATGCTAAGTAAAGGGTAAACAAAATACGGGGTGACCATATAATTTGCTGTCAACATGATATTGAAATATGTTATCGAGTTTCTATTAGCAAAGACTAGTAGTATAATCTTTGCTAGTAGCAACAAATTATATCAATTTTTGATTTTTAAACAAAAATGGGAGTATTAAAATAGGTCTATAGAATCGTTCATACCTACATATTTTAAAATAGGAAAATTTTTACCCAGCTAGGTAACACAGTGGGTTAGAGCATTGAGTGAAACAGTAGCTGGTTTTACTGTCTGCGGATTACCGGGTTCAAATCCTGGCTTCGACCCTAATAAAGTCGAGAGAGTGGTTGCGTGTGCGCGTTTTTCAATAGTGGAACCCCCGTCTTTGCAACTCCGGCTTTGGATTTGGGGTTGTCTAATTTTTGTGTTATGTTTATGGGATGAAGACATTTTTGAATAAGTCTTCGTAGTCTTATTTATTTTTGCGCATAATTTTGTATATAAAAATCAAACTATAGTCGCACAAAAGTCGAGAAGAAAAATTGTCGTAACACTTATAACATCAAATTTGGTTATATTGTCTGCTTAAAGACTTAAGTAATTAAGTTATATTTATGTGACAAGTTAATATGTATGGTTACATTGGACAACATATCGCCTCCGGTGAAGCATGATTTAAAAATAGCTTGTGTCGTTTTATGAAAATCGGACACATTCATGTTCATAAAAAAATATATGCTCAAAAATACATTTCTATCATTCCTTTCAATTTGATACACGACTTTATGATACACCCTGTATTAAGAACAAATTGGCACCATTCTATACGAAACTAATAAATTACATATCTAATACATATCTCTTATTTATATAAAAGTTATGAGTTTTCTTAAATTTTTAGTCAGATGAATCGTATAGAATTGGTTCAGCTGCAACATCAGAGAGTTACTTAAATGGCGACAAATTATTAAAAGTAGCGAAAGTGGCGAGTTGTCAAGCAATTCATCCTGGCTATGGATTTTTATCAGAAAATGTTGAATTTGCAGAAAATTGCCAAAGACAGGATATTACTTTTATTGGTCCACCGGCATCCGCCATCAGAGATATGGGTATCAAAAGGTAGGTACTAATGTGAAAATGTTAACGCTAGTATATTGGGTGTATGGAATAAGTAACTGGATTTTTATAAACATAAAGAGTTAAGTGAGAATATAATTTAAATTATTAACTATTTTCCCCGGCCTATTGCCTGAAAATTTATTACGAATTGAATTTGTACAAACGCCAGAATACTTCAGACAACAATATTTTGATGTTTAAACGATGCCGTTGACGACTGACGTATGAAAATCGCGCGTGCGCGATGGCAGGAACTGAAGGTGACTATCCCTCTATACTCCTATCGCATCACTGTAGCTCTGGTCCAATTTGGTAAGGGGTGGTGGGCCTGCTCCACCGGCAACTCCTTCCGCAAATGCAAGCGGTGTGGTCGTTTTGGCAAACCTCCCCCGGTCCTGGTTTGTTGGACTCCGCCTTTCTCTTCTGGCACTCGTGTTTCTTCGTATTCGTTCTTCATCGGCTGTTGGCTCCCGGAAGCGTCATCTTGCCCTGCCCAGGGTTTAATGGGGTTGGGATATTGCAATTGCAATCATGCAGGACGCGATTAATTTATTTACGCGTTGTTCAGAATCTGTAAATTCCGTTTCTTGTACCCAGAAGCATCAGCGGTATCATAGCCGACCACTTGTCTTACTAGCTATCTAGCTCAGGACGCGATTAGGTTATTTACGCGTTGTCCAGAATCTGTAACTTCCGTTTCTTGTACCCAGGAGCGTCAGCGGGAGCATAGTCGACCACCTGTCTTACTAGCCGGTCCCGGTCCCTATGCTTGTACGGAGAGCTTCTTTGCCCGATGCTGGATCATCTCCGAGACTGGTATGTACTCTAACACTGGTATTCATAGTCGGTCGCCAGCCGCTCGCCAGCAGGAAATCGCTCACTGGCGAGAGATCGCGTTGAAATATCCAGAAAATTGATTTTCAAACGTCCGTAGCAAAAATGTAAAAAAATATAGGGTGTTCCATTTAAAAAATGTATGTTTGGTTTGTCCCGCTTTAATGGGCCACCTGTATATTCTTTACAAGGATCCTAAAAGAGTTTATTTGATTTACTACAACTTTTATTTGAAAAAGTTTTTTCTCTAACTCGAAAAATAAACAAAATATAGGGGTGGGCCTTTTCGTTGGATAACCCTGTACATCTTTTTTCTTCTACGATGATTATTACAAATGTTTGCTCCGTTATAATATACCCATTTGATTAAATAAATAGTTATAACAATTAATTGTTTATTGATTTACTAATTATTTCAATATGCACTTATATTTTCAGTTATATATTGGATTTGTCAAATTTAGTTTTGCTATAATCGTGTTAACTATAAAATAAATAACTTCCTTATGTTATATATAATTTTCTTTTCGTTTATTTACGACCTAAATATACCGGGTGAGTCACGAATTGCGCTCGCCCCGATATCTCCTAAAATATTTGGAATAGAATATTGAAATTTCGAGGGCTTATTATACGACTAAAATGCCATCTTTTCAATAAAAAATCAAGTTTGGTGCACGTCCGGTTTGACCGGAAATGCCCACAACTTTCGATTTTTAAATGAAACACCCTATATATTTTTACATTTTTGAAATCTAGAGGAAATTTTGAATACAATACATCCATTTTGGTCACTTTTTGATAAACATTAAAAATTTTATTAAAAAATCTATTTCTGAATCCAGAGTGCTGTGGTGCCCAAAATATATTTTAGTTTGTGTGCTACGTTACTATAAAAATAAAAAAGAGCAATATGATTGCATTACTTAATTGTCTAGAAGCGTTTAAAATTTTTAAATGTGATTTTTTACCCACTAACTCAGTTTTTTTAAATGGGAAGTTAATCGTTCACCAACATTTTTAAATACCCCATTTTCATGCGAATCTAATGATACCAAAATTTTGAAAATCCGCTCAGAAATATTTGAGATTTCAGCCAAAATACAATGCAACCAAGCTTTTAGAAACATGCGGCTAATAGATTAGTGGGCTTTGGAAACTAAAATGACACATTTCTGTTTAAAATCTGGTAACCTAATAACATTGGAAAAATCATAGTAACGTAGCACACAAACTAAAATATATTTTGGGCACCACAGCACTCTGGATTCAGAAATAGATTTTTTAATAAAATTTTTAATGTTTATCAAAAAGTGACCAAAATGGATGTATTGTATTCAAAATTTCCTCTAGATTCCAAAAATGTAAAAATATATAGGGTGTTTCGTTTAAAAATCGAAAGTTGTGGGCATTTCCGGTCAAACCGGATGTGCACCAAACTTGATTTTTTATTGAAAAGATGGCATTTTAGTCGTATAATAAGCCCTCGAAATTTCAATTTTCTATTCCAAATATTTTAGGAGATATCGGGGCGAGCGCAATGCGTGACTCACCCGGTATAGTTTTTATCAATTTTTATGGGATTAAGTTTTTTTTAAGAAAACTTTTTTTAAAATATCAACGTTTCGATACGTTTATTGTATCTTCTTCGGGGTCCTGAAGAAGATACAATAAATCTTAATCCCATGAAAAATGATGAAAAGTTATATATAATATTAAAAAATACTTGTAGGTATTTACTTTTTTCTTGATGATTCTGTAATTCCTCGTAAACTTCACAAAGGGCATGTTTTTTGACATCCTGGGAATACTTCAACGGATAAGTTATTATGTTGAAATTAACCGACAATTATAAATTAATAGAAGAAAAGCAAAAGAAAAAGTAAAAAATATTGGAATAATTTTTGGCGAAATATGATATTACCGAGGATAATACTGAGAGGCACACAAATTGTTTACATAGCAGAAAATAAGAAAAAAACGATTAATTTGGAAATCATTGGAAAAACTATGATCAAAAGTATTTCAAATTAGGTACTAGTTAAATACAATTTTTTTATGACAAAATGATAATTTATCTTGTGTTTTGCTTGTACTTTGAGCACAGCTTCCTTAAGATAAACTCAGCCACTTGTTGAGAAAGCATATGATGTCTTCTGAGCATACAACAGTATCTAGGAATATTCTCTTTTCTCAGATATCTCAAATTATGAGAGAGCTATATGCATCGGCGCGTTCAATATTCGAGGGTATCCTAAAAACAAGTATTATGCTATACTTTAAATGATATATCTGTTCCCTTTTCAAGTTGGTTTTATTTAACCATAATACACAATTTTAGAATAAAAAAAAAACGTTGGTTCTATATTTCCAATATTAATGCACTGAACAGTTTCAATTTCACACAGCTTTTATCATAATTTTTCTGTTACGCCTATGATAATTGCTCACGCTTTCACATGTTTCTAGTCAATAGGCTGTGTATCCAATATTTACATTTGAGACTAAACAAATCAAGGCAATTCTCTGTCTATCCATTCAGAAGTCATTGAGCCCTACCCAATAAAACATTTCGATTTGAAATTTGGTCAAGCGATCAAACTTTGGGTTATAATTTGGTCACGCGAAAAATAAAAAGTTTATTGAGTAGCGAGCCCTGAAAGCCAGTGAGCTCAGTAAAGACACTTTCCGGATGTGTTGAGTACAATATTTTTTCTTCAACCGTTCTTGCTAGTCGCAAAAAACTTTTTAACTTAACAAAATTCATAAAAATCAATTGACAGATGTCAGACGCTTACCTTCAACGAAGAGTGGATTAATCATTTTAATTGTTATCAGATACTGTTTTATCAACCAAAAATGACATAAGGGATCGGTAATGACTACCGACAACATTACAGGGCTAGACCAATAAATGTACTATGAAACAAATGGGTGATGGCGAGCGGGGGAATGCGCCGTAGACCAAATTTCATCATTACCACGCTCCTCGGCTAGAGCAGAGTAACAAATGTATCATTCAGAGGCGTTACATATATCTCTGTTTTTGTGATTATTTGTTATATCTTATGTTGTTGTTTTTATATGTAAATATCAAATACTTACTCGTATTAACTGATGTTAACCTATGAAAACAATGTAGTGATTGGGTAATATATATTATTTCTTTATGTAAGTGTTTTGTTTACATTTACATTAATTTATTATAATTTAAGCACTGCTATTCTACTTCAGTTTGTCACACCATTTATGTTTGAGTAGGGCGTTAGACATCTGCGTGATCTATCTCCCATCGCTCGCCTTCACCCGTCTGTTTTGCATTATATTTTCGACTCGAAAAATTGACCAAAGACAGTTAACTTTTCTAGACAGAAAATGAAATTAAAGTATTCCTTCGAATTTCTCTCCGCTGGGTAAATACACACATCCGTAAAGACGCGACGTCTATATATCTCATCATCATCACAGACAATATTTCGAATAATTGCTCACAATTGGTTTAGGTACATGTTATTTTTAATATCTCTTCTATGTGTACGAATTTAACTAAGCAAAATTTATTTAATTTGGGAAGAATTAAACATGTGTGACGTCACTTCTACCATTTACGGTTTAACCGAAAGTAAGAGATGATACAATCATCTCTTATATCGAATTATTTTAAATTAATCATTTTAAACCCCTGAGTAATTAAAAGCACAATTTATTTTTTGCAAATTTCGGTTCTTCGATCATATTTGTTTTAGTTGACTGTCAATA
This sequence comes from Rhamnusium bicolor, assembly GCA_029963845.1. Lineage (NCBI taxonomy): Eukaryota > Metazoa > Arthropoda > Insecta > Coleoptera > Cerambycidae > Rhamnusium > Rhamnusium bicolor. The sequence goes on from JANEYF010003759.1 coordinate 326,759, forward strand.
TAATTGTTCCTTTGTTTATTTATTCGATTAATTTTCATTTTCTCGATCTTAAAAGTAAGGCAAAGGAACCAAGTGACTATATAAAATGATCGCCCTATATATGAACTCAGTAAAACACATATCAATAACTTCTACACACATGTAAATAACTTTTACACATACGTAAATAATTTTTACACATGTAAATAACTTCTACCATTAAATACCATAGGTAATACAATCCTCTGTAGATATTCTTGAACTTAACTGTTGTGTGTCTAAAGCCAAATATGTGGAGATCAACGACTCTCGGATTGACACCCAGTTCTAATTGTGAAAAATTACAGCCGGTGTTGGAACAAAGTGAGAGGTAGACGCTACAACACTATCTGATTAACGAGACATACGAAGAAATGTACCTATTAAACGAGTTCTTTTAACGTAAGGCATATGAAAAAACATCAAATTATGTCGAGCTGCTAATACAAATATTCCTTGTAGATGAATTCAAATATGGACACATTTAATATACATTTTTAATACCAGATACAATCAAACAATTCAATCCGCAGCCGAAACTATAGGTATAGGTGTCATACATTCGACTATACTCATTATAACTAAAGCTGAAACGTTGAGATTGAATTCTCTACCACACGTAGGTAACGGGGTCAATGTAGAGGCACGGCACGAGTGCGCCATAGTCGTAGTCACACACTCCACAGGTGTTAGTTATTTGATGACCATTGATGCGTGTTGATGATATAACCTATTATAAAATATCTCGCTGGCCGGGAGCTTTGCGTATGAGAATCAAATCCACAGATATCTTCAACATTTTCCTGAATTACTTATGATGGAACAATAATAAAGTGTTTTGTGTGCAAGACAAATTTGTAAAAATGATAAAAAAACAAATTGAGAATAGCATACGATCGGATTTACGTAATAGAAAACAATGGATAATTGTTTATGAAAAGTACGGATACAGAAAACAACAGAGAGGTAAATGTTTTAGTAGGTACGAATCGAGTAACGATGCCATGATTAAAGAAGCTACATCACTTAAAATGTCTTATGTTAATTTAATGCACATAACCTGTCTACTTTATATCATTCACCGCGTAGCAGAAAGTATTCGTAGCAGTTATTAAGATATCAACATATTAATAGCAAATACAAAAATGCTTTTTTTAATATTTACCGCATTAAAGAATTTCATATATCGTGCCCAGGAAATCCTTCACAGCCGATATTAACAAGGTGGGGAACTTGGCTGGAAGTCGCTTTTTTTATTACAATAAATATTTCGATGCAGTTAAATCCGTAATTTTTAAATTTGACTCAAAGAAGTTCAAAGTTATCAAGGAAAGTCAACATCAGTTTAAAAAATCAAAGCAGATTTACGTATTACACAAGAGAAGTAGTGTATTAGCAAATGATCTTAACTAATTCCAAGATAGACATAGTGAGTGACAAGTGTATCCCTCTGGTGGTCAGTGCTACTACCCGTCAGACATGACTAATGTTTGCAGGTTTAATTCAACGCAGGTCGGGGCTTTTGTCCGCTGAGTAGTTGTTTCCTGTAAATCTTATTCAGTATATAGTTCAGCCCATCAGGGTTAGAGGTCGCAGCTCCTGGTACCTGCTTTGCAGGTCGCTATCAGTCATTAAGACATCAGTGATGTCTGATGGGTAGTAACACTGACCACCAGAGGGATACACTTTACACTCACTATGTCTGTCTTGCTTAGTCTGCTTTAGGCTAGCCTGGTTTGCTATTGTTATTTGTCTTTTCCATTACGTATGGCATTCTGACAAGAACATAACAAGTTCGAAACCGGTCTATATCTAGTGAGGAATTGACAAATGATCTTAGTTACCAAACAAGACTTACAGGTTTAATTCAACGCAGGTCGGGGCGTTTGACCGCTGAGTAGTTGTTTCCTGTAAATCTTATTCAGAATTCCAAGATAGTTCTGCCACCTTATCTCAATCCTTTGAAATAGTTGATAACGTAAATACGACAATACAAAATTTAACGGATGCCTCTGGTGTTTAAGTTGCAACGAAATTTAATGTCATTAAATAAAAATCCGAATTTTGCACAGTGCCTAAGTGATGGAAATTCTACAAGTGATCTCCAGCAGTAATATGCGTATGCAAATATTAATCTCTGGTTGTAGAACGTTCGTTTTCAAAATACACTGCGATGATCAAAGAGAAGCGTACATCTTTAAAAGAGACTACTGTAGAAGGCATTCGTGTACCCTTCTTTTAATAGATTATTGATGAAATTATTTTACATTTTTGTTGTAAAAAGCATTTCATTTTTATTTCACTTTATTTCAGCACATCAAAAGCTATAATGTCGAAAGCAGGAGTACCAATCATAGAAGGATATCATGGGGAAGATCAAAGCAACGACAGATTGAAAGAAGAAGCCAAAACTATCGGTTTTCCAATAATGATAAAAGCAGTACGTGGAGGCGGTGGAAAAGGTATACAAGTGTTTTAATACCATATTTGACACACTTTTTCAAGTATTTTGAATACATTTAATTTTGCTTTATTTAATGATTTATTTTATAAGGTATGCGTATTGCATATTCGGAAGAAGAATTTATAGAAGCTTTGGAATCAGCCAGAACTGAATCTCAAAAGGCATTTGGTGACTCTGTAGTACTCTTAGAGAAATTTGTAGCCGAACCACGACATGTTGAAGTACAAGTTTTTGCTGATACATATGGAAATGGGGTGCATTTATATGAAAGAGATTGCTCTGTTCAACGAAGGCACCAGAAGATTATTGAAGAAGCACCAGCGGTAAGTGGTAGCAACACACTAAATTGCTAGTACTTATTTAGGATATTTGGTCATATAAAATACCCAAACATGTTTTATTACCATTAATTTTATGTCACCTTTATTACAATGTCAGTGTTAGACACCGAGGCAACGTCAGGATATAAACTTATCAGTGTTTTTGTAAACACTAGCACACTTACCTAAACAGTTTTGTCCTTTATACAAGTTTTTTTATCGCTTATTTAACGTCGACCTTTTTCCGCTACCAAGGTCAATCACCGATGCAAGCAAGCAAACTGTTTAGTACTTGTGTAAATACTGGCACGCATAACATGCAAATTTTCTCAAATCCCCATTTTTACCGTAGGGTAGGGACCTTTAACGTATCCATGTCGCAACTACACGAAACCTGGAGTTTCCCTTTCGAAAGATAATGAGCAGGTCCGCTTATCCACTATACCTCAACTTGGTTCCCGTCCGGATTAGGATCTGGGTCGTCTGAGTGGAAGGACGCTCTATCGTCAGTCACACCACCGAACCCATCCTTCAAAAGTTAATGATGAGTAAAAGTTGCAGTGGAGCGTTGGCATGGAGTTCAGTGTGTTCTAAAAATTGTTTCTGTATTTTGCCCAAAATAAACCGGAAAGAAATATATTTTTTTTTAGTTTAATACGTGATAAAAGTAATATGTATGTATTCCCATAGCATTAATTGTTTTGAAAATCAGGTGCAATTAAGAATTAATAAATAAATGAATTTGTAAAAATCATGCCCAAATCCTAAATGTTCCTGGGTCTAAAATATTCAATATTGTAACAATCTCGATCTTAAAATCCCGTAACGCGCCCTGTTTGATAGTGATTATTTAATATATTTTAAATTATTTTAAAACAAAATAAAATCATAAGATAGGTCCTTCGAGTCGGATTAATATTATAATTTAATTTTACTTTTTTGATGTGTATAAAATTAAGTATAATGATATATTATACATTTAATTTTAACGATTATTATTCTGCATTTATGTTTGATATGGGCTCGGTAGTATGATGTGGCGCTTTCGTACACAGACGGCCTTTGTTCAAATCCAGCCGTTGTGTGGAATTTATTTAAATAATAGTACCAATCGAAGTATTTCCCGTGTTTTTTCGTCACCTGCGAGGTCGTCTACCTCAAAATCTTCCAAATCGGTTTGCTCATCAGGTTTGGCCGAATTATGTTAATATCGACATCGTTGTAAACCCATGCTTTTTAGGGCCTTGAACAAATCGTTGTTTTCAAACAAGTTTTCTATGAAGGAAAGAAACTGCTGTCTAAATATTTCGCTAATATACAAAGTTCGCTGGCTGCTACACAACAAATGTAAACATAGTAATGAATTAAAACATAACCAAACTCTCCTCTTTCCGCATATATCAAACGACTTATTCTTCTGGTCAACGTTCCATTTATGGGACACCAAGAAGATGAACTATTTTTTCATAAAAATAAAAACGATTAGAATATATCCAACATTGTGGAATACAAGTTCACCATATAGCACTAGAAACCCATGATATGAAATAAAATTATTTTATGATTTCAAGTAAAATATATTTAAAATTGAAATTATGCTGAAAAAACAAAATGAAAAATGCACAAGTTTGATAAGCACTAATATGGTTTCTATAGTAAAAACTTAAGACCTAATCATAAATAGGTATATAACTTAAATCATCATTTTGATTAAAAAAAAAAACTTTACATTAGACAGTGGTTTACAGGTGAAGGATCAAAACTAGCCGTCCTAAAAATATAATGTTGGCGGGTAATGAGTTAAAAAAATTTCTTGTGATATTAGGGATACACACTGCTGCATTTTCCCTCTGGTATATATTAAAGGGCTCTACAGGCATTAGAATGATGTCCCGTATCAGTATTACTAATAGCAGTTAATCATGTCCTCATAATGTTTACTTTATGAAACCGCGTTCATAATAATTATATTTTTTACATATTTTTAGCCCGATCTCTCTAATGATCTGAGGAGTGAACTAGGAGCTGCGGCTGTTAGAGCCGCAAAAGCAGTGGGATATGTTGGTGCTGGAACAGTGGAGTTTATTTTAGATAAAAATACTCACAAATTCCATTTCATGGAGATGAATACCCGGCTGCAAGTTGAACATCCTATCACTGAGATGATAACAGGTATGTTTTACTCTTTTATTATTTATTTTTATATTAATAAAATATAATGTTAATTTTCTCTACTTCTGCGATTTAAATATAATTTTTTTATTCTGTTTATTATAACCAAGTTGTATTGTAGAATTATGTTATTTTTAATTTTGCTACAATAACACTTCGGCGTACTTTTTAATGTTAGAAGTCATGTCATTGGACACAGGAATAATTTTTATTGTAAATATGGTTGTTTTGAACATTTTATATGATCCTAGGTATACACAATTTTTTTTTGATAGATCCAAAGGGTTCTGAACAGGATAGCAGTGTAGTTTTTTTTACCTGTTTCGTTTGCCTATCATATACTTATTCTACCTAGTCAAGAAGGATACAAATAGCAGTCTAAGAAGCTATGGTTTAGCGAAAGACTGATATTCGCAAAAATCATAAACACCAGTTTAGAAATTCATTCTGAGGCGGTACGACCATTTTGGTTAGTAGTTAAGCTATGCGGATTCTGGAACACTCGAAGTGCATGGCATGTGTCTTACGAGAGTGACATGGATGGTGTGCAGACAATAATGAGAAGGTGCAAAATGTCTTCGGAAATGTCTCCGTTGTGCAGGTAATTAGACAGGAAGTGTTATCAAAGGTCTTCGGCTTTGAGCAGTTTATATTATAAAATTTATATTTTTTATTTTATATAAAAACTACTGGTATTTTTCTGTTCTAGCATGTTAATCATTATCAACTATGATGATGATGATCATGATGGGAAAGAGTATGATGGGGATACTCCACCGTCACTCATCCCATTTTCTCAATTACAATTGAAACCCTCCTTAAGATGAGCTTCGCGATTAGCTTAAAAGAAGATGATTAATAAATAATAATGTTATAGAACCTTTTTTTTTCTCATTTATTTTTTTATTTCATTTGTTACAAGTTATCATAACCGGCTTACATGCCTATGTTTATTATGTCTATTAAATTAAAGTATATTCTCTTTACCCAACGTCTATGACAAAAATTTCAAATTGCAAACATATGTATACGGTTATCTATGACGCTCATACAAATATCGGAGGTCATTGTATCTAATGACTTAATTTAGAAATTATTTACATACTTATCTCTCCCTTATCACATTTGCTGATTATTATTTGAATTACAAGACACTTTAGTAAATTAAACTCATTGATAAAACATTTGCCCACAATGTTATAACAAGTCTTCGGTGATGTCTCAGGTGTATAGCTGTCTTAAATAAGAAGGTGTTGTCTGAAGACCTTCTGGTTATTATCTATATACCTGAAGACATTGCCGAAGACTTTCGACAACACCTTCTTGTTTAATTACCTACACACCTAAGACATCACCGAGGATCTTCCGGTTATTGCCTGAAGAACTTCTGGTTATTGACTAGGCTGCTACTAGTAAAAAATGGTGAAAGCGCCGGTGTACATTACAAACAAGTAACATTGTCTGCACATCTGAAGACATCGTCGAAGTCTTTCGACAGCACCTTGTATAATTATCTGCAGACCAGAGACTCGCCGAAGACTTCTTGAATCTGCACACAATCTATGGTCACTCTCGATGGATATATTCAATCCACTTCGAGTGCTCCAGAATCCGCATAGCTTCACTACTTCGGTTAAAAATTAAGTAATGAATATTAGTTAAAAAACCATTTTTTTCAAAACAGGTTTTTAAATTTTAGAGGGTAGTTTCTTCGTTAAAACGAATTTGACGATTCAAAATTTATTCTAAAATACAAAATCACATATAGAATTTAAAGATTTGATGTCGTAAACGACATTCTGGAAAGCGGATTTCCGACATACCAAACCTTGTCTATTTGGGAAAATTATGTAACCATATTACGCCTAGGTGTACTGTTACTTATTATTAGTTTGAACCAAAAGTGAGCAAAATAAAGATTGAAAGGATTTGGATCAAATTTACAAATTATCATTCTTTTAATAGGTAATTTATTAGAGTTGAAAAAATAATTTGACCCAAAAGATACAGCCTTAGAAACAAATTCTAAAGAGTTCTCCTTTAACTGTTGCCGTTTTGTTTACAAATAATTCCATTTTTGGAATCTAATCAATTTTTCTAAATCTTCCGTCAAAGGCTAATTCCGTATATGTCATTTGTTAACTTTCAGTTAATGCAAAGCAGTCATTTTTTCAATACCGAGTAATATAATAATTATTTCTCGTTTATTGCATACTTTTTGGGACGACGAATGTGGATAGGTACTTATTTACAATTAATTTAATTATTGAAGGTATTGACTTGGTTGAATGGCAAATTAAGATAGCCTCTGGGGAAAAGCTACTCCTTACTCAAAAAGAAATACCGCTAAAAGGACATGCATTTGAGGCGCGTATTTATGCAGAAGATCCTCGTGGTGGATTTTTGCCTGGAGCAGGACCTCTTTTACACTTGTCTACTCCTGCATCATCTAAGGACGTCAGAATTGAAACAGGTATAATCGTTATCAAATTTATTTATTGAGAATATTTAATAAAATAAATGAAAGTATTAAGTATTATTATTTACTCTTTTTACATAATTTTTTTCAAGACATTAATTTTGGTTTGCAGGAGTTCGAGAGGGCGATGAGGTGTCGGTTCATTATGACCCAATGATTGCAAAATTAGTAGTTTGGGGTGAAAATAGACCGGAAGCTTTGTCTAAATTGCAAGTGAAGCTACTCGAATATAATGTAAGTACTCTTTCAGTTATTAAGAAATGTTTTAAGACTTTTCGCCAGCTATAAAATACAGATTTTTCAAGAAAATGTATCTTCGAAGTTAAAAATTAAGAAAAAACAAAGTAACAGTTCAAATGAAGAAATAAATATAAATGAAAATTACTATGGCTCTAGTTTCGTGTTTTTTATACATTTCTCTTTTATGATGGCGTATAAAAATAATACAAAAAACATGAGATTATTAAACACACTAATTTTCCTTTATATTCCTCCTCTTGGACTATTATATGTATATATAAATATGAAATTTGGATGTCATCACGTAAATAACAGGAACAAACTGCAAAACAGGGACAGACAGAATAGTAAACAGTATCGACCTTGGAAACTTCTTTACATAACAGCTCCTCCCTGTATCACCGTTTTTGTTTGTCTCCGTCAATTAATATTTGGTGTTTTTTCGGTGACACATATATCGTCAGAACGGCTTTACGTGCATGCCCTATGACAGTCTAACATTACACATCTTACCTTACATAACAAGTTGTTATGTAAGGTGACTTGTTGTCAACAAGTCACTGTTTCTGAAGACGCGAGTTTCCTCCATTAATGCACTGCACTAAACAGAAAATATCGAATAAATTGTCCTTATACTTGCCGTACACACAACAGATCTCTAGCTTAATATTCCTCGAACTGATGAAAATTGCTAAATGATGTAAACAAAATCACCCCCTTGTACTAAATAGAAGGTCAGTCGAGCAGGTAATCGACTAACAATGTACCTTGTTTAGGGAATATAATTCTCGGCGGTTGGCGACTGTCGGTGCCAGTCTTACATGCAAAAATTAATTAATTAGTGCGTAAATACACCGTCAAAAATTGCAATTTAATTTATTACTTATTACGCGTTTTTCAGAATATAACATTAAGTTAAAACCCGATTCTAGGATGACATCCGAATTCCCTATTTCTAACAAACTTTTCTTAATTTCTAGCGATAAAGAGAATACAGTTGATTTGGCAGTTGTGTATTTTACATGACTGGCCAGGACTCTTAAATTATAAACATAATTCGTTTTTAAACTGTAAATTCAATTTACCTATTAAATTTAATCGATTATACAACTTTGAATTCTATCAATTAAACAAATTAAGAAAAAATTGTTTCCATGGACATTAATTTCCCAAATATTTTAGCACAAAATGGAGAAACGAGCTCTAAATATGATTTAAAAAAATGGAACATTGTAGTATTCACTTTTCTAGCATATAATTTCAGTGATATAAATTACCGTCGCGTGTCAAAAAATATGAAATTTGAGACGTTTACTATTTAAAATTTAGACAATTTGTAATGTTTGATATAAATATTTAAACTATGAGGAAAAACATGCAAAAAAAGACAAATCTACTTTTAGTAATTTGTGAGAAATCGTAAAACTTTGTAATTTAAATTTTTAATCTGGATCTATACGGTTTTGCACTGAAAACCGAATTGTATCCAGTTTTGATTGAATGTACAAGAAATTTAGCAGAGTTTGCTTAAACAAAGATTTAAAATGTTCCCGATACAGAAAGCTTTATTTAAAAAACATACCATGAATAGGTAAGAAATATGGAAGCAAGGTGTCATTTGTCACAACCTGATATCAATAGCGCCATTAATAAACTCCAATCTGGCTTGCGTCAAGTCGATGTTGCTACAGAATTAGGAGGAAGCCAAGTCGTCATTAGTAGGTTTTAGAATTGGATTTTGGAAATTGAATCTGTACAAGAACGGCCGAAAAGTTGCCGACCCTAGTTTACAACACCGCGACAAGATCGTTATCTTCGACTTACATAAGAAGGAATCCTACCCTTTTCGCTTCTCAAGTAAGAAGCACCTTACATGTAGCATAGTAAGTGTTCAATCAGTATGCAATAGATTCAAGGTCTGTCAAGTCATCCTTCATATCGAGTCCCTCGGTGAAGCCCAGCTGATCATGCAACCCGATTAAGTTGAGCAAGGTATAATCAAAACTGGGACATGGAAAGGGGTTCAATTTTATTCAGTGATAAGTCTTGTTTCGGATTCCAGATAGCAGATGTCTACGAATTTGGAGGATGTTAGGGAAGAAATAAAGCCAAGGATTTATTCAACTTACAGTAGCTTTTAGAGGAGGCAATATTATGGCATGTGGAGGAATATGTGTTGGAGGACGTACAGATCTGTACATCTGGAGGTAGACCATAACTGGACAAATATATTTGACAATGAGATTGTCAATAATATTGTGACGAATTTTCAAGCCGCTATTGGCGAACATTTTATTTTTATTTATGATAATCGTCCCTATCGTACTCATCAAGTATTCAACGTCCTTGAAACTCACGGAACTGATCACAATCCTCTTCCACCGCTTTCTCCTTAGTTTGAATCCATTGAACATGTATGGGATTTATTGAGATGGGCATCTTAAAAGCATCAACCGGCTCCATAGAACATTAGACTGTCAGATACTTCCCATCTTATGGACACAAATCTCAAAAGATGTGATCAACCACATCATCAGAAACTTATCCAAACGTATACTTGAAGTAATTCGAGTGAGTGGCCAGAATACGAGATACTGATGACAAAAAAAAAAACATAAAACACACCACATAAATTAAACAATCCCCAAACCAAAGCCAAAACTGCACGGACAGGGACTACACAGTTGAAGAAAACGCGGATGAACACAACCAATTCCTTCGATTTTGTCAGAATTGAACCGGGATTTGAACCCGGGAGTCAATACCAGCTCTGACCCACTGCGCTACCGAGCTCGGATAGATTAAGGACATTATTAGTTTCCCACGATTAAACACTTATTAAACTAAAATTGCTTTTCCTCATTGTTTCATAACCGAATTATGCAAAAAAGGTTAATAAAGAAGTTGTCAATCCCCCCCATAACGATTTTTTTTAAATCCAATCCTTTCATGAAAATATGATATCCTTACCTTTCTGTGCACGGTGTATAAGTTCTTTTTGGAGGCAGGAATTGATCTCATCAGACATAACCTCCTTGGGATATCCATTGTGATTCTTCTGCTGCTTATTTATTACCTACAAAATCAGTCAGCAAATCGGAAATCTGATACCACTCTATAGTCTTCTCACTGTTTCCAATCTGCACCAAATTGTTGAACTATTATAGATGATTATTTAGTGATATTTTTAATTTGTTTGTTCTGATATGTTACGTATAAATCCTTTTAATAGTTAAATCTGTATCCATATATCAGATTTCACTGCCATATGGTTCACTTTCCCTTTTTGTCTAATTATTAACTTACAGAAATTTTACAATATATTTATAGTTAATACACGAATACAAAGATATTATTTGATATAACACAAAAGTACATATTTATCATTTCCAGTTTCACAGGTTAAAATCTGTTCTCAATTATTATATTTATTGAAGTTTTGCGAACATAGCACTCATGATACAAATTACTGAAACTACTACTGTTGCAGATCGCAGGATTAGAAACAAACGTTAACTTCCTACTAGATCTCGCTAAACATCCCGAATTTATGGCTGGAAATGTACATACGAATTTTATTAGAGATCATTATGATTCTTTGTTCAGAGATGATACACCCAATGAAATTCTGTTGATTCAGGCTTCCTTAACAATGATTTTAACAGATAGAATTGCCGAAATAAACGAAGCCGTTTCAAGAGATGACCAATATAATCCATTTGTTGTTGAATCAACCTTTCGGATAAATCACGAACATAGTAGGAATATCAAACTAAAGTTCAAAGACAAAGGTAAAGTATTTTTTAGTACTTTTTAGTATTTGTCATAAATTTTCAACATATTTTTTAATCATTTCAGTTGCCCACTATAAAAACTGCTTATTTTCAAATTAGGAATATTTTTGTGAATTTGTTGCGATAAATGGCGGCTGGTGAAATTTGGATTGTTATATCTAAGTATTGGAGCATAGAACCTAAGCAATATTTATTGGCATAGCTTTTAAAATGAATGAGTTTGCAAAAAAAATTCGATTGAATTTGTGAGAAAAGAATTGCAAAAATGATCGCCCTCCCAAGTTATATCTTAGACAGTGTAAAATATTTGTAAACTATTTTTTGTCATAAACAGAAGGGACATTTGTCGATAGGTTTCAAATATCATTAAGTAACATTGATTTTTTTATAAAGTTTGAAATTTACACGTGCAAAATTAATCTAAAACAACATTTCAAAAGGTAGAAGCAAATTTGAAATCTGTCGATAAATGTTTCTCCTGTTTATAACAAAAAATGGTATACAAATATTTTACAAACTGTCTAAGAAATAACTTGGGAGGGCGATCATGTTTGCGACTTTCTTTTCGTAAATTTAAATCGCAATTTTTTTCTGCAAAACTCTTTCATTTAGTCATGATAGTTATACCATACCCAAATAACAATTTAAATAAATATTTATTTTAGAGCTATTGCGCTTGAAACTCAGTTAATATTTAATATGTGTTTTAGAAATCTTTTTTTTGAAAATTTCTGTATTTTATATAATCAATCATTTTGTCAAAAATTTTAAATATGTGATTAACTGAATGAGCATGAAGTCACGTTTTTTGACAATAACTCCGAATTTTAAAATGAAAAATTTAGAAAAAAAGGCAGTGTGTAACAAAAGTTGTATTTTATCAATACCTACAATTTTATTTACATAGGATGCGCATTTTTTGATATATAACTGATTAACAGCTGGTATTGTAAAAATCTTAGAAAACTCTCACACCTGTTCAATATAAGTAATTCAAATGTCAGTGTCTGGTTTACAATAGACACATAGGGCCAGTTGTATCGACATGGTTCAGCCAAAGTTCAACTGAACTTCGTTTAAAATCCTATGTTACGATTGTTGTAACAATCGTAATCTTGGATTTTGAACGAAGTTCAGTTGAACTCTGGCTAAACCACATCGATGCAACCGGCCCTTAATGAATACATAGGCATTTTTTAATTTTTTTCTGCTTTGACGTTTCTAAGATAGTAAGGGCTCAATATATGTATTTGAATCGTATATTAGTCGAAACATTGAAAGTCGAGCAAGAACTTAAAAAGTATCACGAATATTTTTGGAATTTTTGAAAAACAAGATTGACAACTTTTCAGATTTCATAACAATAATAAAATATGCAAACAATAGTGAATATAGGATATCATGTGATGGAGGGAAATCATCGTATATTGTTAATGGCGAAATTTCGAAGAGTAATAATAAATTAACATTAAATTGTACCATAAATGGAGTAAAGAGTAAGGTTAATATATTCAGGAATGATGACATTTTGGCCATTTTTGATCAAGTAAGTATTGTTATTATTCAATGTAGATTAATATGAAAAAATATCCCTCTGTTACCTGAAGTTAATTTCTAATATGAAAATGCTCAATTTTGGTAAAAATAAAGAATCTTGAAATAATTCAAAACAAGAGAAATTGTACATAAAGTAACGATCAATATGAGTACTTTTTGCTAACAACCTTCTGTGGTTACGCGTTGTAGGATAAACAGGCCGCTAATAGTAAATAACTAGAATTTGCTAAAATAATTTCACCAAAGACCATACTAGCTTTGAATTTTAAACGGTTAATTTACTCAAACTTAGCGACTAAAATCGTGTAAATTTTGTTACCTATTTATTATTTTCCTATCTTTTTAGGTAAGCAGATATGAGTTTTGAAAATTGTGCATTTTAAAGCTCACCAAAACGCTTAAAAAAGCTGTAATTTGGTGGCCGTAGTTTTACTCCTGCCTCTCATAAAATATGTCATATTTCAATACGGATCCGCTCATAGTGAGGAATATTTTTGATTCCTTGATAATATATTAGGCCATTTGTATATACGTACAGTACCAAAACAATTAATTGTTGTAAAGTATAGTTGCTTGTTGCTTCCTTCCGAGTTATTCCATATGAAATCGTCTAAAAAAAATTTTTTTTTTGTTGCTCCACTATTTTAGGTTTTGGTTAAACTTTGTGAGAATCTTATTTATAGTTCCAAAGATAGTAGTTTTTGTGCACATTCAATACCCCCGAAAAATAACACGGTGCTGAAAATACGTATATTTTACTGATTTTTCGCGATTTTTAACTGACTCCAGTGTCTCGACTATTGAATGCAAACAGCTAATATTTCTCAGAGATCAAGTGCATATATCGTGGAAGAAATAAAACCTACAATTGACTCGTTCGGCCTATTCTTTATAAAAAAATCTCTGCTCTGCTTGAAATTTTGAAATTTTAAAAAATCGCATTATTTAGACAATTATATGAATGTGTTGGCTACGAGATAAAAATATAAAACTTACAGGATATTTAGTTCTTACCTTGAACTTCAAAATCCTGTAATGCTCGTGTTGTTACTTTCATCCTTTGTGAGTTTACAGGTGGTTTAAAAGAAGTAAAAATATCAGTTATCATCACTTTGAAATGCCATCTTGAACGTGTAGATATCTTTAATAGAAAAATTTGTAGAGCTAAAAATATTAAAGCATAAAAATGACGTTTTTTAAATGCTTTAATTCGGGCAGGCGGGAACTGACGCATGCGAAAATTAAAAGACGGTGGATTTCCCTCTTTGGAACCCTAAAGAAGATTCTCACAAAGTTTGAGCAAAATCTAAAATAAGCTGGCTTTACCGATTAGACGATTTCATGTGGAATGACTCTTCCGCTTTATTGACACCACGCAAAATACCTTTTGTTACTTTTACTCATAAGAAAAGAGCATTAACAGTGTGTACCTATTATAATTATTTATACAACAATCAACTTATAGTGGCACCTGACGTATGTTTTAGAATGGAAAGGTTCAATTTTCCCTTGAACAGCCGAAATTTTTATCAGCTCAAGATGAAGCAGCGTCCACCGGACTTTTAAATAAAGCTGTAGCTCCTATGCCAGGAATTTTAGATAAGCTGCTGGTAAAAACGGGTGATGTTGTAAAAAAAGGAGATTCGTTATTTGTTTTAATTGCTATGAAAATGGAACATGTCGTGAAAGCCAACAGGGATGCAACAATTTTGAATGTACTTTTCAAGGCTGGCGATAATGTCGCTAAAGATGCAACTATCGTACAATTTGATGAACAGACCGAGTGATTTATATTTTTTGTTTTATTGTTATATTTTGTTTTTGTTATCTGTTATATGTTTAATTTGTACAAAATAAAATTCATCATTTTTTAAATATGTTTTTAATTTTGAAACTCTTAGGTAATTTGTTTTCTATTTCGACCTTTCTAAATATTGAAAATTAAATGACGTTTCCAGCGTCTCCACAGATAAGGGACATTATTTATATAGGTAGGCCACTTTCTGAATTTCATCAATTTATTTATTTTTTTTTTTTTTTGAATTTCCAGTGCTGTTGAAAATATAACAAAAATTTGTGTCTTTTTACTTTCTTATACCTAATATAAGAAAGTATAGTAATCGTGATTGTTTTCCATCTCGAGATTCTGATTGATATATACATTTTGAACCCTCTTGAATCCCATTTTGGCTATTTTCCGAATGATATCTGTGTGTGTGTGTGCGCGTGTGTGCGTGTGCGTGTGCGCGTGTGCGCGTGCGCGCGTGGGCGCGTGGGCGCGTGCGTACTGGTTTCTAAATAGATAATTTAATTATGTTCACAATGTTTAAAAACAGCAACAACGTTGATTACTTACTTGATTATTTCTTATTTTTTATGAAACTGATATAATTACAAGAACAATTTTTAAGAACAACACGCCTGTTCAAAGAATACTTCTCAGGGGAAAAAGTTTTATCTCAATTTTTTCGCATAATAGAAGTTTTGGGGGTGGTAAACTCCATTTAGGGTTAGGACTAAGAGATTTTTTAATGTCAAATTAACCCTATAGTTGATCTAGAAACCCTTACTTATCAAGTTTATTTGCTCCATCTCAACCATACTGAATTAATTGATATTTTTCAAAATTCTTAAATTTAGTGGGCCGATTGTTTACTATGTTTCTTGGAACCGGCAAAATGCTTATTCTAATCTTTGTTTCCATATTTTTTTAAAGAAAAAATGTTCTGGGAATCATAAGACGGCTCATTATATTTAAAACAAGCTTTCCTGTTTTCATTTATTTTAAATTGCACTAAATTATGCGTAGATTAAATCTAAAAATTCTTACAAAATAATTACGTTAACTTAACACGGTCTAATATTTAATGGCCTATTTATAGTTTTTCTTTTGTATCTTTGAAGAGTTGTAATTCTTCAGAGAAGCTTTTTTGGTTAACAACATTTTTAGCCAACGATCATGATTCTCAGTTTTTTTTGAAGCACCAAACAGACATCCTATGTTAAATGTCGGTAGACTTAATTGTTCTGTGACAAGAATCATTTTCAATTTAGATGTACAACTAGGTAGAATACAATAATACCTTAGTTATCAGTCAGTCACAGTAAGAATCTACACAAAACTTTTATATAATCATCATTTAATCTTTTAGTTATCAAAGTTTAGCAAATAAAAAATTACAGCTGCGTCACAAGTCATTCACTAATACATAATCCATTTTTAAACGGATATAGTGGTTTTTGGTAGGTGCTATAACATCTTTCAACTGTAATACAAAATAAACACAACTCTTAAAACACATTAATACCATTATTTTTAATATTTCTTATAGTTACTAACCTTAAAAGATAATTTTGCACAAGGTATTTTCATGTGGTGTGCAAGTTATAGATAATAATAATCCATATCTAAACAACAACGTAGTTATAATATTTTAGTGAATAAACAATGCACCAGATAATATGACAGCGAATGCACGGCAGAGATTATACTAGAAATGAGGTGCAGCAGATGTAGAAAAGTATTTCAAAATGCGTTTAAAGAAAAAGTTACATTCTCGGCAAGGTAAGCAAAACTATTAAACCCAATAATACAATATAAGAATTATTCCACATCTGTGGGATACTAAAGTTGTTACATAATTTTTTGTGACATTTCTTTGCCTATATTACTTTATGTCCAATCACATTCATGTCAAAGAGTTACTTTCATTTATTCAATGTCCCATCACAATTTCCGCATCCCTATATTCCGATTTAATTTTTCCCAAACTTGTAAAACACCTATAATTATTTTCTTAAAGCAACCTCCAAGCAAATAGAGTATCAAATAAGTTTAATTTTGCACAACAAAAATATTGAAAATATATTTAATAGTTTCATGAACAAATCATGTTATTTCTTAAATATTAAAAAAAAATCGTATCAAACTTATACAAGGTAACTGGTAGGTCGACCTATTCCTTTGAGAGCGTGTTAGTAGAGCACATTTGCAATTTATTTAACGATAATATCAATATTCAATGGGCAAGATGCTCAAATTTGTTTGGTTTATAGATGGACAGACCATTAAAAAATGTGTTTTTTCATGTGTTTATTATTATTATTTTTTTTGTTTGGATTAAAAGTTAAAAAAATTATTAACATTTGCGAATTTAAACACGTTTGAACGATGCATATCTCCCGCCAGGTGCGATGTGACGTCAGACCGCATAAGTTTGCTACAAGTGAATACTGTTATACTCGTGGTTTGTGTTTACAAATACGATGTTATTTTTATGTTCTACCATTAAGAGAGAAAGGAAAAGAAATTATAAGTATTGTGTTATAGCTAAGTGTACAAATACAAAAATAAAAACCTAGAATAATTAATTTTGTGTCCTAAAATTAGAAATAAGTATTGCATTGCTATGAATTGGAATGACCGAATCGTAAAATTATCGGAATCTACACGATTATTTTGCTGCCAGTATCATTTTAATATAAGTTTTCACATTAAAACCAATGAGTTGAATTGATTTTGTCTGTATCACATAAAATAAGTAGTAATTATAAACACGTTATTTTCATCAGCAATTACTTTTATTACTACTATTTCCAACAGATATTTATTAGGTACTTATGTAATTAAATTATTGTAAAAAAATATAATGAAGTCATCTGAAATGAAAAATAATAGTTAATATTAAAATACTGTACAGATGTTTGTTTATATATGTTGAGGATAGGTACCTAAAAATATTTGTGAATATGGATATCTAACTATAGAAAAATGATAAAAATAAGCCCAAATAAATTTATTGTTAGGAACAATGAATGATACACACTTTGTTGCTTTTCTTCCCCTAATTTCAGCACTGATAAAGATGAAATTATTAGCTCAGTGTTCATCATAAACACGTCGATTTTCGATAAATTGTTGGCCTGAGCCTACACAAAATCACTGGCCATCATTTTCACTATTAAAATAAATTAATATATTAATTATTTTTACGTAAATAATAAATAAACGCCAGATTTAACAGTGGTACAGATTTAATTTATTGTATTCAGGTAGACTGCCAAAGTCAAAGTTGTGCGGTATAACGTCAGGCTAATATCGTAGTGTTCGCGATCACGTGGTTTTGTTTGCACAGGACTTTAAATTTTAAAATGAATTATTTACGAAACAAAACTAAAAAAAATTGTTATACCTATTGTCAACTTATATAATTAAATAAAATAAATATGCATTTTTTAAATGCATGCAGATGCCTATTATGAAAAATCCAATAGTTTTTGAGATATTTTAATTTATGTTTTTTTTTTTTAATTATTTACAAAACACAAAAAAGAATAAAACTTTTTAAATATTTCATTTTCCCGCAGTAGCATATGTTATATAATAAAAATTATGTTAAATACTTTGATAAGATAAGAATACAAAAGCTAAAATCCACGCTTGTAAGAAACTAAATTAAAATATCTTAAAAATGAAATCTACCAACACGCCTTCAATGAAATACGTCGACCTACCAGTCACCCTGTATACTTTTGTAATGTAATAAAAATAGAAAAGTAAACAAAAACATTAGTCAGTTAATTAATTAATTAAATGGGAATTTCAATAATAAAAATAATGAAACCATGTATTTTATTAATTTTCCGTAAAATCTTTGGTGCATTTATATCACTGATAATTGCAATAGGTCCCAAATTGAGGCAAAGACTTTCTGATGCAATATCAAAATTTACGTACAGGGTGGCCAGCTATATTTTAACCCATTTTGATCTTGAATAATTCTGGAACGAAAAAAGCTATCGAGGTGCCGGTTTTTCGATTAATATTGTTCGACTGCAAATTTTTTTCTTATGGCATTTCGGTCGGTTTTCAGGTTTGTTGTTTCAGTTCAATTAGAACACCCTCTACGTATTTTCATATTCGTAATGTTTACTCTTTTCTCTTTTCGAAAATGTAGAACATGTAGTTTTTAAAAATAGTGGATTTATGAACCTCAGAAATAAGTTACTACATGTCGATAAAAACGTTTGTTTTAATTTTTTATTCTTGCTTATGGAGGTAAATTGATACATATTGTTGAAAAACTGCTACTTTCGTCGGAGTTTGACGAACTATTTTGCTTTAGCAGTGAAAAATGTTCTTTTTTTAATCAAAAAGCTTAGAGTTAAATAATAATATTTGCGGGAATTGCCATTTAAATTTATTCGCAGTCAAGTTTTTATTTGCATGTACAGAGTATGTCACATAAATGTTAACCCCTCTGTTAATTTTGTTTTTTTTTTAACGAAACTAGTTTGCCCAAAAAATAAACTTGAACAATTTTTAATATAGATTTTGTATCGGTAAACGTTTTTCTAAACACGTATAAAATATACAAGGTGGAACAAAAAGTATGATTTTTTAAATAGAACACACTGTATATGATTGTATATTAGAAATTGCAGATTTTTTTCTGATTACAAATATATATAGTTATAGTATGAATTGATCCAGTAGTTTTTAAATTATTACTAATAATTCAATTAATGTATTCGATTTTCAATACTACTAAAAATTTGGTAATTTCTAAAACTCTCAAAATTATTCATTATAATTAGTGTGGCTGTTTTATCTATTAAAATAATATCTATATTATTATAATTTGGAAGAAAGACGTAAGATTTTAAAAATACATATATTTATGTTGTTATAAAAATATGACCGCTTCAAAGGCAGGGTTTATAAGAACATACCCAAATCATACTGTGTCTAAAATGACATTTAAGCAAATTTATAATAAATTTTTTGACAACAATTGATTAAAAAATAAAACTAGAAGAAAAATAAAAACTTTTCTTGATGAGGAAATGCAGATGAATATTGTAAATTTTTATTGTCTATAGTCTACTAAAGAATTAAAAGTCAGAGTAGTATTATACGGAGCTTAAAAAAAATAAATTCAAACCATTCCATATTACTCCTGTTGAAGAATTGAATGAAAATGATCGTCAACAGAGAAATTGTTTTGTCGACAAATAATTGAGAGATACAATGGAAATGATGTATAATATTTTTTGAACTGATGTGTCTTCCTTTTCTACATCCAGATTGTTCAACAGGCATAACAGTCATCATTGTGCTACAGAACATCGTCACTTGTTGTTAAAAAAACAAGGGTGCAAAATTATTAATGTGTGATGTGAGATACACAAATAAAATAATTGGTTCTGTTTTTATAAATACAAACCTCACCAGTGAAGTTTATCTTAACCTTCTGCAATAGCAAGGGGAATACTTGGATGATTTTCCAATTTTATTAAACTGAAAAACAATCTGGTATAGTTAACTATAAAAAAACTTCCTTTGTAAACTCTATAGCACAACTACTTTCAAACTTTTCAATATCCTAAAATTTTAATCTTTATACATAAAATATTATAATATTTTAAACTGACATTGGATAAACTTAGCAAGACGATGCTCCTCCGCTTATTGTCTACCAGTGCGCCAGGGCACTGGCCCGCAAAGATTCCCGATTTAAATCTCCTAGATTTTTATATTTGAGGTGCTCTCAAAAATAATGTTTATTGTGAAGAACTCTCAGGGGACACTGAATAACTTAAACATCTTATAAGAGAAGCAATAAATTTGTTTAATGATGATGAGGCGCTAGCGCTGGTTGAAAGAGTCAGATTCAATTTCTTGAGGTGATGTTTCAAATGCATAGGAAAGTAATAAGATATAATTGTTATACTATTTTTATCTGTTATGTATGATGTTACTGTTGTTCGTTTGATAATATTATGTCATAGCTACGGTTTTTTGTTTTATGTTTTGTTATAAAAAATCAATTTTTTTTCTATTTATTCTTCAATTCACATGTTTTCCTAGATATTAACCCCTTCACAACCAGGGTATCCACATATGGATATTTTCAGGTACCGCTGTCTATACCACGATACCCACGCATGGATATTTTGTGCATGGACTTTCTATTACATTTTGCTAACCTGGTATAGCGATTTATCGGTGGATATTCTGGTGTGCTAGTATTTATCAGAAAACGTCAGAAAGTTAGGTTATGTACATCGGATACCATATGTTTTAGTGTAACAACAAACGTTGTTGTGTGCAGTGCGTGTATATGTTTAGAAAATTATTTTATTGTATAAAATGGAGATAGACACTGAAAATGAATCTGGAAGTGACGTTACGTATGAATTAGAAGAAAATTCCAATATAAGCGATAGTGAATCCAATTACTCTTCGACGGACGATGAGGAGGACGTTGTCCCTCTGTCATTTGATAATTGGGCTTTGATTTCGGACCCTTTTGCCGATAAACTGTCAGAACCAGTCATAGAATTTTCTATATATTATGAATTTAACCCGGCATTATGTTTTGAAGAATGTAAGAATTCAGCAACATGTTTTCAGCGTTTGTTTCTCCGCAAATCATTCATAAACTATGTGAATGAATAAACAAACGAGCGGCATTGTATTTTGACCAGAATCGTAAAACGACTATTTGCGGTTTGCTTTGGAAACCTGTTGTCGTAGAAGAAATGTTCACATTTATTAGTTTGCATTTTCTCACTGGCTTTGTCAAGGCCAACCCTTATTGGAGCAGCAAGATACTGTGTTCAGGTCCTAAAGTGTTCGATAAAACTGTTATGAGTCGGAATCGCTTTGTAGCGATACCAAAAATTTATTCGATTTTCACCTCCTTCTGCTGTCCGAAAACCAGCAACCTTTACAAGACTGGGAATTTTTATAAGTATGCTAAGAGAAAATTGTATGTTATTGGTCGATCCTGGAGAAACATTTGCCATTGACAAACAACTCATGCTATATAAAGGCCTATTACACTTCAGACAATATATAAAAAACAAGAGAGGCCCATTAGGCATAAAAATGTTTACGCTATGTCCGAGTGCACCGACACTGAGAGGTTATACATGGGATTCTTGCCTTTATATTGGAAAAGACATTTACGATGTGTCTCATATTCCAGGCACAGGGAGCCTATCAGTCTCGGAGAGAATAGTCGTCCATTTAGTACAAAATTTACTCAATACGGAAAGAGAAGTAATACTTGACAATTGGTATGTGTTTGTACGACGTTTAGCAGAATTTTTACTTACACAAAAAACGTACCTCATGGGAACGATAAGAACGAACCGCGGGGTTCCGAAAGCGCTAACAGAAGTGGAACTAAAAACATACCAATCCTGTTTCGCAAGAAAAAACATGTTACTTGTGGTATGTTTCAAAGATAAAACAAAAAAATAAGATATTTAGTTGGAGGAAAATCTGTTTATTATAACAAGCTGCAGCATATTGAATTTTATAATCAGAAAATGGCTATTGATGCAGTCGACCAAGATGTTGAGCCATATAATTCTCTGCATAAAAGTTATACTTGGTAGACAAAAGTGGGATTTCAATTCTTGCAACAAATGCTTCTAAATTCCAAAGTAATATATAGAAACGCCCATAACAAAGTCATATCTATGTACGACTATATGAAAACATTTTCCCACGAAATTCTAATGAAATACAATGAGGGATACAGAAAACTACAAGCGTCAAAGCCAGCCCGAGGGTAAGAGCAGCGTGTAATTGCTGACTTTCCAAAAGTGGACGGCAAACGGCCTCTTAGAAAAGTTTGAGTTGTTTGTAAAAAAGAATGGCACAAGGAAACTGACGAGAAAAACTTGTTTTGGATGTGAGGAAAAGCGTGGTTTATATTCGACGGAACATTTCGTCGAATTCCACAATGACGAATTTTGTATTTTTTTTAAACTTTTTTGCAATTTTAATAAAGTTTTTATGTTTTTCAATAGTCTATCCCAAGCAACATTCTGACGACGAACCGACGTTGCTATTCGCAACTAAAAGTCGGTGTGCGACGTACACAAAACGTCGGGCTGACCCATATTTGTACTAACCTGGTCAATAAAATGTGGGTCGATTCGACGTAGAGGACCGACTGTAGTCGTTGTGATTACCGACCAAATGTTCACCAAATTTTACGTCGGCTTAAGTTGGTTGTCAGGCTATTACCAACCTTATTTAAAATTTGCCATTAATATGACCTACAAAAGTCGGATGTAGGTAGTGAAACTAAACAGTTTTGTATATTATTCTATTTGTCGTACCTATCTATTTATATAAAATGGATAAGGCGTGTTTATCATTGAGTACGTATTATATACAAAATACTTCGAATAAAATTTTAATAAATCTGGTGGGGTAAAAACTGAAACGAAATAAATTTTATTGATTATTTCCTTCTGTGGAACCAGAAAATATGGTGAAGACGGGAATAAGTGCAACTATTTTTACTAACAGCGACGTCACGGTTAAATAATTTTACCTGCACCAACTTTTAGTAGGCTTTGGTGCAGAAATCTGCACTAACACTAACATTCATTCCAAACAATCACGATAATATCAACTGTCTGTTGTAGTTGGTGTATAAATCTTTACTAAATATCTACCAATACCTGAATTATCGACATTAATTTTGAGGTTATGTTAGACCAAGGCCCAAAAGCCTAACACCAACGTCCAGCCGACGTTGCTAGACGACTACGTCAGTCAGCAACATCTAACCAACGTTGGAATGTTACCCAAAAATTACCTAAATCTACTTTATCAGTTACCAACGTCTAATCAACGTTGGATAATAATCTAAAAACACACTCAACGTATTAAGTAGATTTCTGACATCAAACCAACGTTGGTAAACGTGCTAGATGTAAATAGTAGGTTTGCGATGTTCAAGCTACGTTGCTCCGACGTTGTATAATAACTATAAAATTTAAGACGCTACTTGACTATAATTTGTAATAATTCTGACCTTATAATTAGTAAAAAAGTAGTCGGTAGTCGGTAAAATGTTACTTGGGATGAATGTAGCTACCTATCAATTCGATTACCAACATTATACCGAAGTAGGTGTATTACCGAAAAATTAATCGGAGCTATTTAAGTTAGTCATTAACGTCTAACCAACGTTGGTTAATAACTAAAAAGGACCAAACCTATTAATCCACTAACCAACGTCTATCCAACGTTGGCCAGTGTTCCATAACAAACTTGACCTATTCAGTTAGTCACCAACGTCTACCCAACGTTGGTAGGTTACTAAATTTAACCATACCTATTTTAGTCAGTTGTCAACGTCTCATCAACGTTGGATAATGACTTGAAAACATATCAAACCTTATTGAGTCATTTTCCAACGGCAAATCAACGTTGGTAAATCGTCCAGACTTAAGCAGTAGGTTCGCGAGGTCGACGCAATATTTGGTTCGACGTCGTATTACAACTACAAAATTTAAGTTATTACTCGACTACTATTTGTAATAATTCTGACGTTGGAATTAGTGAAAAAGTAGTCGGTAGTTGGTAAAATGTTGCTTGGGATAGTATTTTTCTATACATAACTAGCTGTCTTGATCATTATCCATATGTGGATACCGTAGTATGTTTTATGTATTCATATGTGGATATTATAGTATTCGTATAAACAAAAAAATCGCTTATCATTTTTTCCAAAAAGATTTTTGGTGAACACATAATTCTGGGCGGGTCGTTTGGTCTAGGGAAACATAATTAAAAAAATTGTTAATATGTAATACCTGGAAAAGGATATTTTGGCCAGCATAGGTGGTTGCGAAGAGATTAATCAAATTATTAGCGACATTGTGAGTGTCAAATTGTCTCAAATGTTTTTGGTAATAACTCAAAACCTATTAGACCAATGATACTATAACTATATATATTTGTAATCAGAAAAATCTAAAGCTTCAAATATACAAAAATATACAGGGAGTTATATTTAAAAATTCATACTTTTTGTTTCACCCTGTACATTTTGCACATATTTAGAAAAATGTTGACAGATTGAGCAATATTAAAAATCGTTAATTAATTTTTTGGACGAACTATTTGGATTAAAAATAACAAAAATAAGATTTATATGACTTCCCTGTACAACTTAATCGGAGGTTCGGAAATCCACTATTTTTAAAAATAAACATAATATGTACATACCTACTACATTTTCGAAAAGAGAAAAAAGTAAACTTTACGAATTTAGGAAAATGTACAAGGTGTTCCATTTGAAACAACAGAGTTGTCTTATACCTAAAAATAGGTTATTTTGTTTTCGGTATATCCAGTTGTCACAACAAAATAAAGATACCATAAAAAAACTTTCAGTGAATTAAAATTAATCTGCGAAAATCGATAGCTAGCCACCCTGTATTATAAAAATTTCCTTGTACTTGTTATTAATATTTCACATATCACTAAGCTTGGCCAAGGTCATTAATCCTACAGAGACGTACTGGGTATGCATCATATCATAATATTTGAATAAGCACAATAATAAAAACAAAAATATTTTATATATTGTGATGTATGTTTTTGTACTATTTTGTTCGCTTTAAATTCTTTTTTTATGTATTTCCTTATATTTTGTATGCTTAGTGCTGCACATCATTATTAAACTGTTTAATGACGTTCACACATGTATATTGTATATCTACGTGAATGATAAATAAATAAATAAATAAATAAAATAAATGGAAATAAATTTTATTTATACTGGTACACTTTATAAAAATATGTACAAAACTCACCTTCTTAAGCAGATTTATGAAGTAGCTTGGTTGTCATTATCACAAACTGGAGTACTTCTATAATAACTGTGTAACATCAGATATGTTTCTACAGTTGTCTCAGTAAGCGATGTTCGCTGTGGTGAAACAATAGTCCCCACACACCAGCGGATAAATTGGACCGACTTGATCCGCACGGATTTTATCGGCGAATCAGGCTCGGCACATACCAAATCCGTCCTTACTTATACGGTTCGAAGATTTGACCTCCCGATTGGATCTGTCAGTTAAAATTCGCTCGTTAGTGGTATAAAACTCATCACCTTATAACAGTTTTTACTCGGCTCGTTAAAAATTCTTTTCCCATATAGCGCGTATCTGAAGCCATTATTATTTAGGGTACAAATTTGAAGGTTTAACTCGTGCGTCGCCACTAACTACCACATTGGAACTGTCAAGTTAAGACTTGCAGACTTAGTCGGTGCGATATGGAAATTGGACCGATGTACCTCGGCTTGTCACACTAACGCAAAGTTTTATCCGCTGACTTGGCCCATGCCGCATCAAATCGGTCGGGCCATCCGCTGATGTGTGGCGGCCTTATGTTTATATTTTGAAAAGGATCGTTCGACATCTACGGAAGTAATACAGTCATAAGTAAAACACTCTGTGAATTCACTTAACGCAGCTGTAGATGCACCATCACAAATTTGTCTCAATTTGGTAAAATCAGGATCTTTCCGTAATACACTCTCGAATTTTTCAATAACGGGCTTATTTTTTTGCGTCATTTATAGTCTGTAGTTGTGTATTTACGTCGTCCACTATTTGCAGCGATTCCATTAACGACAATGCAATTTTTCTATTGCGTCGTGTAGTCCTCTATAATTGTTATAAATAGTTTTTAAATCTGTTTCAAGGGAAACATCTTGAAAGCTTGTCTGGCTTTCCTTAATAGCTGCAGCCTCGTTAGGGTTGAACTGTAGTATCACAGCTTTTATTTGTTGAAAATAATCAGCATAATGAAAAGCTGCCTTCAACCACGTTCCCCAACGTGTAAGAGTCGGCTCTGGTTGTTCCGGAATACCAGGACACAGTGTGTGAAATGCTCGAAGCCGTTTAGGAGATTTGAGAAATATTTTTTTTGTATTTGCTATTAATGCATCTACCTCTGGAAAACATTTTCGAATCGTTTCTGCTACAAGATGGAACGCATGCACTTTACACGTAACATGTAAAAACCTACAATCGTCTCTTGAAGAAAACGGCCCACCAAACGCATTGTCGCAGCACCGTCGGTCACAAACATCAACACTTGACTTGTTGACAGTTCAAATTTTTCGAAAGTCTCCAACACCACCCGCGTAATTGTTTCGCCAGTACACGCAGTTAGTCTTTTGCTAGCTAGTAAAAGTGGAAATGTTGGTTTAACAGGGTCGAGTACACGTACTATAACATTTAAAATAGAATTTTTTTTACAGTCTGTCGTATCGTCAACACATAACCACAGCCGTGTATTTTTTAAATCACATTTAATCCTATTTATAGTGTCTTCACGAACACTTGGTACATATCTACGTAACGATGAACGACTTGGTAAATTCACCTGGGGATTGTATTTATTCCAGAACTCCCAAAATGCTGGTTTATCCAATATGCGCAGGGGAACATCATAGGCAATCAGCATTAACAGTAAAGCAAACATAAACTGAGGTTCCAAAGAAGACCCGCCATTTTTTTTATTTTTATGCCGGTTACTATTGACATGAATTTTGCAGCCGTATTTATTCCAGCACATTAAGTCTTGATCGCAAACTTTACAAATTATTTTACATCCATCATAGAATAAATCCGGAAATTCACCGATAAATTTATTCACTTTATCAGCGTACGGTCCTTTTCTACTCTTTACGCTCAACATTATTTATTATTTATTAGTACTCTATGCATCGACCGACAGATAACAACTGAAGTGTGTCGTGTCATCGTCATCGTAAACAAGCGCGCGATGGCATTGGTATTGCGCCCGACCCTGAATCTACCATCGCTTGGCCAGGCTTACATATCACAATCTTAGAATTTCTGATCTAAAACTATTTTAAAATATACCCAAACATGAAAGTTTGTCCAGTTCCATCGAACTTGCTGTGTTATGGATATAGCTAAATATCAATAGCGATAATTCCGAATTTGGGTTTTTTCAGTGTTATAATTTATAATACATATAATGTATTTGACGAAGTTAAATGCGTATAGTAAATATAATAATTGGAACAATCTTCTATACTGCATGCATTGACGTTAAAGTTATATAATATTATAGATATAACAATAAACATGTTAGAAATTGTCTATGTTTATATTTTATTTTAACAATAAAAAATGCTGAGGCAGTTAAAATATTTTCAGTATGGAAATGTTATTATTTATTAGTGTAGTAACGTGCGGTGATACTGTGTGGTAATTATGAAGTGGAAGGTAAGCGTAAGGTATGATTTCAATAAGTTTTACAACAATACCCGCTAGAAAATGTCTGATCTAATTGTTTCGTGAATTGCATTTTTATTATTTTTTTGTTAAATTAGGGAAATGTCTTAAGTTTAATTTTTCAAATAGAAAGTGTACGTGGAATTTTAAAATTTTTAACAACGCCCCAGCAATTTTCAATGTAGAACAAGCATGGGCGTCCGCAGGCAGGGGCAAGGGGACTCCCTTGGAATTTACCGGACGAATTTTTGATAAATGCATTTATAAATGAATGAATGAATGATTGAAACTTTATTTAGGTTTAAGTTTACAAAAGAGTATAAATTTTGAAATAAAGTACCGAACTTAAGTAACTAAAAAGTTTGGAATTCATTTATTATATTTACAAAAAAAATTATGGCTAAATAAAGGAAATGGTGTTGTCACTAAGGCAGCAAGCTACCAGCGCGTGACCCATTGCACAATCTCACGTTTGTTGATGATTCCATTAGACTATATTAATAATATCTACTGATACATTATACTGTAACAATATAAACAAAACGAAAAAAATAGTATTTTTAAGTCAATGTGTCATAAATAGATGATAAATAAAAACCTGAAATGTATTTTACATTATTTACTTTACATAATATACATTTTAATTCAGACTGTTGATAACATTTTCATGCGAATAGTTTTTTTACATGAGTTTCACTGATGGATCTTAGCCAGTTTTTACATTTTTTTTATATATGTTAGGTTTTGAAGGGTTATCAACCCTTAATAATAGTCAAAATTGAACACAACTTATTTATTGCCAATACTTTAGCGCAGAGCTATGCACACGTATCTTAATCGCCCAATCTATCCAACTACTGCCTCCACGCATGCTCCACTTAGGACCAACTCGGCTGTCCTGTAGCTTACGCGTCACGAACTCGGCCATTATGGGGGGTGCCCAAGGGGAGTGCGCTAACACGGCCTTCCTGCAATCGGCGCGTCCTCGCACCGTTAATGCAGTATCATCTGAAACAAGAACACAGAAACAAGACATAATTCTTATTTCGACAAACAGTTATTTATCTTTCGTATCTTTTTTTTTTTTTTTTACTACTCTCTCTTTGTAACAGGTGGTTCTGCCACCTTCTAGGCATAGTGGTGCTGCCACTATCCTTCTTTTCTCTTTTTTTACAACAGGTGGTACTGCCACCTTCTAGACATAGTGGGACTGCCACCATCTTTTTTTTTTACAACAGGTGGTACTGCCACCTTCTAGACATAGTGGGACTGCCACCATCCTTTTTTTACAACAGGTGGTACTGCCACCTTCTAGACATAGTGGTACTGCCACTATCCTGTTTTACAACAGGTGGGACTGCCACCTTCTAGACATAGTGGTGCTGCCACTATTCTTTCTGTTTATAACAGGTGGGATTGCCACCTCTTTTCTCCCCCTTTTCTGGGTCTTTATACACGCTTATGCGATACTGTTTATAACAGGTGGTGCTGCCACCTCTTTACTTCCCCATTTCTGGGTATTTATACACGCTTATGCGTTACTGTTAATAACAGGTGGTGCTGCCACCTCTTTTAGGCATAGTGGGGTTGCCACTATCCTTTCTTCTTCCTCGCACTAAGAGAGAAACCTATAACAAAATTGAAAACACAGACATTATCAGGCAAGGCTTAATAATACGTTTTTGTTGTGATACCATGTGGATTTGCCACATCTTTCTTTTGAATATTGTGGATTGCCACAGTATGTTCTTCAACCTGTTTTTGCTTTTCTATTTAATTGTGGGATTGCCACAATGACATATTGTAATTTAATTTAATTTTTGTACAGAATCGCTGCTAGTCTTTAATTTAATTGTGGGATTGCCACGATAATACAATTTACATTTTTTTGCAATTTTTCTGGAAAGTAAACAACACTCGGTACCAGTGTTTATCAAACAATCAACTATTATATTCTGATTTCTAAAATTAGTACAAAATCATTGTTCAGTTCTAGAGAAAAATAATAAACTTTCGTGAACATTTATTACACATCCCGTTATTTTTTTCTTTAAATCATGGCAGATTTTTTTTGCAAAACCACAAGTGATTTTCAAATTTAAAATTTATCATGTCTTAATTTTTCAAATTCCAATTTTTATTTTTCTTCACAATTTCGACTTATATGCCCTGGTTCAACACAGGCAAAACATAGTTTCGTTCATCCTTCAAATGAATAAACCCGTTTAAAATTGTTGCTAGATTCAGGTTTGAATATTTCAAAGTTATTCAGCAAAACCAATAAATCAGCAATAAAACTTACATTCCTTATAAAAGCAGCAGTTTTTTACCTGAATGTCATCTATGTCACCAATTACAAGCTCTAATAACAAACTGATTATCGGACAAATTAAAATGCAAAGATTTAATTAGAGACACTTTCATACCCATAGTACGAATCAGATCGATCACTGGTATACAGGCATACAATGATAATTAGTATCAAGCTTATTATTACAGTACTTACGATAACCTCTGATTTGTTTATTTTGCATTTGTGGGTCAAAACATAGCTGTTCGTGTGCTGCCACCGTGCTACGCCTACCTTTCTTACACACGAGACAACTCTCGTTTGGAAGGATTTTTAGAATAGTGTATGGTCCATTATATTTCTGTTTTAATTTTCCTCCACTCGCTAATTTTGGACCCTCTATAGCAACTAAATATCCACCTGAAAATAATTCGATGTAACGAGACATCAAATTGCTTAGCTCGCTTATTTTTGATGACATATGCTGTCTGTATTTGTGTTTGACAACGGCCTCCTCAGGGTCAGCCCAGTCGTCGCTGCGTCTGCCAAAAACTGCTGAGTTGCTGATAATCTTGGGTTTGTCTCAAACTTAATGTTAATGTTGTTTTCACTATAATTTATGAGTATGAGTGGTTCCTTTAATTTCAACATCGTCGGCTCGTCTGCTCCTGACATGTGTATATTTGTTAAACTATTGAAAGTTGTCCATGTTAGCACTTTACGTATGTTGAGTAGGTTATGGTAATGTTCCAAACCGTTAGTGCCTTTTTCCACTCGTACATGACGTCGGCAAATAACATCCCAGCCAATAATTGCACCTAAGTTTCCAGGAACTGCATCATCGAGTATGATTGTAAATAAAATATCCATTATTGCAGTCGGTAAAACACTCGCACGTGCTAATACAGTAAACTATTTTCGCTCTAAACTCTGACATAATCCACATTTCTTTCTTGATTACTGCATTGAGCCGAACAACAGCTGATTCACTCAGAATTGATATGTCAACACCATTGTCAATAAAATGTGAAACTCATTACTTTTTCGTTTTACCATGGTTATACCAGTGTCTATAAACTATAAACATTGCTTATACCAACATTTTTTCTCCATGTTTCCCATCTTTTTGTAATGAGTGCAAATTCATTTTTATTGTTTGTTATGAACCTTTGGCGCTTATGTTTGGGTGTATTGACGACCCTAAACATCGGTTAATCGTGAAGCCTGTGATGTCACAATAACAAAGATTGGCTCTGCCTTTCAATGCTTCTCCAGCTTTCGCTATCATCAGCACATCGCCCACACGACATTCATCCTTGAGTTTTGTGGCTACGTCAAACCATTCCTCTATCACGTAGCTTGGTATCCGGATTAAAGTCTGCCAACTGGAATGATGTAGCTGCTGATGTTGACGCTTGCGCAGTCACATTATCTGCTACGGTGAATCTTCAACTACGAGGCGTTAGCTTGGGTGCCATATTAAATTGGTGAGATAACAATGCTAACTGCACTTACTGCATCGCCATTAAGAATAGTAACGGTTCGAGCCACTGCACTTTTAATCGTTTAGGAGCTTAACTAGACAATGTCTTGGAGTACGTGCTGGTATCAGGGTCAAATTCTGCTAAGCGGAAATACGTAGATGGTGACGTTGAGGCCTGCGCAATAGGTTCACCCACTATGTTCAACACGGGCGTTGGCTCAGCGACCATCTTTGTATTGCGCGTTAATTCTGCCAATTGTTGTTGTTGGGTAGCTACTAAGGCTATTAAAGTGTCCTGCCACTGCCGCTTTGCACGTCTTGGTAACGGAACTTTCGGCTCCTGCTCGTGTTCACTACTATCACTATCGCGTCCGATATTTTCCATATCAAAAGCGTCTTTCTCCATATTAACTAAAGTTCGTCACTATAAAACTGTTTTTCTTTTTTCTCGGGCACATTGGATAGCATCCCACTTCTGATGTTAGGTTTTGAAGGGTTATCAACCCTTAATAATACTCAAAATTGAACACAACTTATTTATTGCCAATACTTTAGCGCAGAGCTATGCACACGTATCTTAATCGCCCAATCTATCCAACTACTGCCTCCACGCATGCTCCACTTAGGACCAACTCGGCTGTCCTGTAGCTTACGCGTCACGAACTCGGCCATTATGGGGAGTGCCCAAGGGGAGTGCGCTAACATATATATAGAAAGTTTTACAAGTTTTTATGTTTAAAGGAAGTTCATTAAATATTTTAGGTGCCATATATGTTATACATTTTTGAGATATTCTTTTGAACTTTTTTGGTATCTCTGCTATGAGTCTTATGGGCTGTCTTGTGTTGTAATATAAACTGTTTACAATTGTTATTATGTGTCTGTCATTATATATTTTTTGTAACACTTTGTGAATGTAGGTCTTTCTTAGGTTAAGAACGTCTATTTCGCTATACAAGAGATCTGTTGGATATGCATTATTTTTGTTTAGCAGAATCTTTAATGCTTTTTTTTTTGTAGAATTTCTAACTGGTTTATTGTGCTCTCATAGCTAGAGCCCCATGCTGTACTCCCATACTGTAACACTGAATGAAACAATGCATAATATATCATTCTTAAATTTTCTTTGCTCATAAATCCTTTCAGTTTTCTTAATATAAATATTGCCTTCCTCAGCTTAGGAGCGATGTGTTGTACATGTTTTTCAAAACGCAGGTGAGTGTCTAATATTATGCCTAGGTACTTTGCTTTTTCTGTTATACATATTTTATTTTCACAGTCACATGTTCGATTTTCTTGGTCACATACTTCATTGTGTAGTATTATACTATTAAATTGTGGTTTAGTGCGAGAGTCCGCGCAAAAAGTAAGACATGTAGTTTTTTCCTAGTTTAGAGTTAGTAGATTAACGTCTAACCAATCTTTTAATTTCTTTAGGGTGTTTATCATTTTGGACCTTAATTCTTCCCATGTACTTCCGTTTATCAGGATGACCGTATCATCGGCATAAGATACCCATGTGTTTGTCGTGTCGAAGCTGAGTAGATCATTAATATAAATTAGGAAAAGATTGGACCCATAACTGTACCTTGTGGAACTCCAAATTCCACTGACTGCAGTCTGCTTACTGATTTATTGACGGTTACTCTTTGTAACCTATTTTTTAGATAACTCTCCATAAGCTTGTACACAGTGCCACGAAATCCTAGGATTTCTAACTTCTGCAATAGCAGTTCGTGGTGTACTGTGTCAAATGCCTTGCAAAGATCCAGAAAAAACACCAGATGTAGGAAGAGACTTGTCTAATGGAAAAATTATTAATGTGTTATAAGCGTAGTTACCCTTAAGATAATACAATAATGATTAAAATTGAAATAATAGAAATTTTATTCAGAAAATGTTATGACAGGTCACAGAAAACTTGTATGCTTAGAACTGACATTGCAAAATACAAAGGGATAGTCGTTGTTTTCTAATTGTAGTAATTGCTTTTTTAAAAGTTAATAGCGGGTTTGTACATCAAATGTGGATGCATAATTTGAGCGGTACCACTTGCATAATAACTATTAGGAGCCATTTATCTGATATTATATTTAACTGGCAATTACTAGAGTCTAGATCCGAATATTACATGACGTCATTATCAGGGATATATCTAGAATACCGGTGTAAACACATGCACAGAAATGATAAACATGCCACATGTATAATACCAGATTTAAAGGTATTTTAAGCGCTGTCCAGCTGCCTTCATACGAAGGTGCATCCATTACAAACAGCAAGGCGCGTCCTTTTTTCGTCGTTCTAGTGGCGGCTCGTGATAATTTTATTTGGCGGGCTTTAGTTTCTTAAAAAAATATGAACAACATAATAAAGACTCACCTCAGTCCCTCGGTAATTTTATCCAAGTAAAACTACAATTTTTGATAATAAAAGAACAAGTTTTATGTACATATGTACAAAAAAAAGTTCACAATATAATAATCACTTAAAATTGTGAGTAAAAATGTTATAGCTTCCGCATAAAATCAAGTCTTCTGTCTTTTTGGGAAATAAAATGTTCTATGACTTTTTCGTCAGAATGCTATGGATAAAGTTCTTATTCAATGGCATCATTGCTATGGCATTAAGGCGTTCTTTATTCATCGTATCTCTTAAAAATTCTTATTCTTTTAAGAGTTGAAAAATATCTTTCTGATTCAGTAGTAGACATCGGAGTCGTCACAATAATTTTTAGTAACTTGATCGTTTCGCTAAACGTTTCATTTAAACCATTTTCATATAGCCAAGAAAGCAGGTTTAGGCCACCTACAATATTTTTAAAATCCGTTCTTGCATAAATGACTTCCAATTCAGTCCTTAATTTGTCTTGTAACATTGGAAAAGATTTAACACCTGATTTGAAAGTCGAAGTCGGAAATTTCTTTGAATAATTAAGAAAAATTGTCTACATTCACTAAAGATGCGGCTTCTAAAATCACCTCTGTATTCTTTCTTCCATCTGAAAAATTATTGTATCACACACACACTTCCTTAGCAATTACAAAATTCCTATTTTCATGATTAATTTTTCTCTGGTTATTCTCATTCTCAATATTAGTAATTTCTTTTCTATCTCATCAGTTGAATTTCTAATAGATGATATAATTTTTTCAAACTCCTCAATTTTTTTTAAGTTCAATACTGTCTGTATCTCTGGATTGAAATTGATTAAATAATATGTCACATGTAGACATATAAAGATTTTGTGAAATAAATTAAGAAAAAATACAAAATTGGGATCTTCAAGAGTTCTTCGTAAACCGTAGGTCTCTTTGCAAATAACAGATTTGTTAAATTTTTCCTCCAATTCCTCGAAACATTCGATTAACTTTTCTCTGTTCTGAAAAATGACGTTAACTATTTATACACATGTTATAATTCCAACGTATAGCGGCTACTCTAGGCAATTTCCGATTTACAATTTCTTCTCATACATCATATCTGTGAATAGAACTTGAAAAAAAAAACTAGGAATTGCGGATAAACTTGAGAAAGAAAATTGCATTTTGGCATTCTGCCTGGTTACTTTTTGCATAATTAAATTTAATTGATGCGCATAATAATGCACAAAATGAGCATGTTTATACATTAATTTTACTTTTGATTGAACTCCACCGGTTGCTAGTTCCAACTTTCCACAGAACATGATACTTTTCTTTAAAATATACCTATTTTTAGTCACCTGTTCGTTTTGTTTTATAATATTTTGTCTATAAACTGAATCTAACTGAACTGCAATATTTATCGAGCCTAACAAGGCCAAATCCGTACTGCACTTTATAAGATATGCAGAAATTTCGTGCTTTTTTTATTTTTTTGTTTTAAATGTTGTAGATCTTTAAATCCTGTTACCGACCATATCTTGTCAATTCCGACAGAATCGGAATAAAATAGAACGCATAGAAAATAAAATAGAGCATTTACCTTATCACATCCACAAATCCACTGACATTTTTTTGTAAATTTCCTTAGAAGAATATCTAGTGAAATTATGTGTTCCTACTTTCTCCAATTGGTTAAGAGTCAATTCAGGTGTCGGTCATCCGAGTTTCTTAATTTTTACTTTTTTCTGCTAATGGCAGAGTTTTAAAATTTACTTTCAGAATATTATTTATATTACTCTCAGTCATTTTGGCATCAACCAACTGAAAATAACACAAATACACTGAAAACAGTGAAACCACAAATAAATATCGAGAGCAAAACGATGGGCATTACTACACTACACAAACATTAAAAGCGCACTGCTGCTCTGATAAGATAACTTGAGCCTTCTGTCGCGTTGTAAAAACCGTTCTCCGCGATCGAAAATTTCCGCGCTCGGTTCGTTTCTTTATATATTTCCTTATGCAAGGAGTGGCTCATATGAGCTAAGCCTAAGCACCCCATACTCTCTGGTTAGAATAAGTTGACGAATTATGCGATTTTATTGTACACATAGCCGTCGCAAACGGGTAATAACAATGTTAAAAATGATATTAAATATAAAAAAACGGAAAAAAATATATCATGTATTTAATTACTGTTACATTTTCCTAATAGTAACCTGGGAGGCTCGAGCCCCTGAGCCTCTATGGAGCAGCCGCCACTACGTAGTTCTGTCCCTGACTCTTATTCACATATCGTTTCTGCATTTGTGTGTTCTAACACCTTTGTTGATATCAAGCGGCCTGGCATTGCCATTGACTCATCCTTCCCCCCAAGCAATACATTAAATTTGTAATGTTCTGACCACTAACGTTGATGTTTTCACCTACACTAACCCATACGTCTGTTTTGACACTCGGAAATAATGTCTGCTTTAATTTAGTTGCACATCGGCGATATATAATTCTCCTTTAATGTGGATTCTGCAGGTACAGTAATGTTATTGTACTTTCCACTAACAGAATTTTGCAGAACCTGTTTAAAATGAGTGATCTAATTTGGTTCAAAAGATGTTAACAAGCCGCCATCATTTTAGCAAAATCTGAATTAAATTGTTTTTGTCTTTCAATAGCCCTCATACTCTCACACGTGTTTTATGATTTTTAGTTGCAACATGCTGTAAACCTGTGTTTTCACTATCCATAACAGTATTTTCTCACAAATATTGCACCGAAGTTCTGTACCATTAAACTCCAACTCTGGAAAATCCTTTATTCATCGTTCTATAGCAACTCTTTGAAGGGGAAGTAAACTCAACATTATTAAAATGTTCCCCGACAATATTCTCCGATTTAAAAAGTATACGTACCTCACACGTTGAGTACTGGGCAATGTTGCCAGAAAAATTATCTTAACCCTATCGCAAATTGCAAGATATCGTTTTTAAAGGTATTAGCTAAAATCTGTAAACCGCTAACAGCGATTTATAGATTTGCGTTGATACTTGGTGAAAACGCTTAACTTTTACCTTAACCTAAATAAAAATGTCCTGTGTTCATTTTCTTATTTTTAAATTGACGTTATTTTGTGCTTTATTGTAGAGATCGGGAGATACCGACGACTTTTACGTAGATATATTATTATATTGTAAACACCTAATGAATTGTACATGTACTAAATAACTAAAATTACTTCTTTCCTCTACTTATTTGTTTACTTTGTTATAGTAGTGACTGCGTCATTTAGTTTTTTTACGTGTGAGAAGATTGGATTCGTTTTACGAGAACATCAAAACTTAAATTAATTGACTAAAATTTATACAGTGGTGGATTTAGGATTTGGCTAAGGAGGGGGCTCAACAATGGGGTATTTTGGGGGGCAATAACCCAAGTGGAAATTTTGCGACTTCCACCCACATCTGTACAGAAATTACCATTGTATAAGGTGTAGAAAATCGTTATCATATTACTCACGACCTCAGGGGAGACTAAACGACGTCGTTTATTAGTTGTTTTGTGACTAAAGTAAAACGTTGTAACAACGTCTGGCCGACTTCAATATATGAATGTGAACGTTGATGTAGGTTTTGGGTTTATTATTGACTTTGCGGAAACGTAGTCATTAAGATCGAGCATAAGACTGAATTATGAACGTATAGATTAGACATTTTTTAACGTTTTATGGACGTCGCGTAACGCATCGAGATGTGACGCGTTCATGATAGAGGGTAAAAGAGGAATGACTCAACAAACAATATCTCATAAATGTTTGTTGTGTTATTCTATTATTCTCGTGATTTTCTTTACAGAGTTTCCTTCTCAATATCAATGGAGATAGACCGGTCGTTTAAATATTTAACCACTTTTTACAACTAAGTCAGATACGGTGCATATTTTAGACAGATTCATGCATAAATACGACCGAAGTTGCTCTACACAACTCCGCCATTTTTTCAATACCAGATCGAGAACGAACGTCTGTTGTTTGTCATTTTATGACAATAAATAAAGTAAAAAAAACATTAAAATTTAGGAGATTTTGGGCAATCTAATTATACTACCCCTGCGCCGCCCTAAATCCGCCACTGAATTTATGTCCCTTTATTTTAGATTAAAATACGTGATAATTCCTTTTGCGAATACATCCTGGAGTTTAATATTATAATTTTTATTATACCTTGTCGGGCGTTTTTCCAATTTATATTACATTGCATTTGACACTGGTAGATGGAGTTAACAACTCATTAGTTCTCTTCTTTCATGTAGAGACTAGTGATTTTGAAATTTCTCTTGCTGTTGTTATGTATATACCTACTTCGCACTAATGATGGTGAAAACCAGAAACCGGTCTACGAATGGTATGCATGACGGTCTCAAGAGGGATTTCCATTTATTAAAGCTTAATCACTTCTCTTAGTATGATACAAATTTATAAATCATTAAGAAGTGTGTGTGGGCTTGGGAAATTTATTTATTCTTCACTTAAATAAATTAAGAGGATTTCGACTTTGGTACCTATATGGGTATTATTTTTAGATTAATTACAATTTTGTAAATTAACTTTCACCCTCTCTGTTGGAGTACTTTGATATTATAATTTTTACTATACCTTTATGAATAAATAATATGATGTATTAAGTATTACCAAGTATTCATTAATTGTGGTAATTAGATTAGATTACATAATTACTATTTACATTTTAAACGTGCACAGATTTGTGATGTCTGGGGAATTACCTTACCAGGTAACCGCACTATTCATTGAAAGAAAATTCAATATTTCCTTGATAATGAATACACATTATACATATAACTGTAAAATAAACATCGGTGGAAAATTTCCATTTAAATTATGAAATGTAGCAAAATTCATTAAATATTTAATGCATGCCTTATATCAGTTTCTTAGAGCAGTGTTTTTTCATACCCGTTATTGCTTTTTGTTTGAAGTACCAAAAATTTTTTTGATAATGATTAATGATTAATGATTATTCACAAACTTTTCTTTAAAAATGCCAACTTACGTATTTTGATTTTTTTTTCAAAATCGTCTTCCATTTTAATCTAGATTCAAAAAATAATATTTGATATAAAAATAAAAATAAAATTAAAAATAACATTATTAAGTCAGTTGTACTGAACATAATGTGCATATTATCTTTTTTGTAATCCAAGTTTCAGCGTTTTAGCAAATAGCCGGGAAAATAATTGTTTAAAAAGATATATGTTATACTTATCTGTGATAAGATTTGTAAAAGTTAGTAAATAATAATTAGCAAAAAAATTTTCAGTTGATATTATTTTTCATTCCACTCAATATTTGATAGTTTAATTATACAGGGTGGGGTAATATTTCGTCCAACTACGTGTTTCAAGTTCTATGATAGCTAGAAACTTGATTTAAAAACATAAGTAAACTAGACAAAAAAGCCTATAACCGAAAATCATTTTCGAATATACAGGGTGAGCCAAGATGATTCTACATGGTCAAGTAACATTTTTGTAAATGAAATGCCTGTATATCAGAACATTTTTGGAACCTCTTTGTGGCTTCCTTTCACTTCTTTATTATTATTGACTTTCTCCCAACCACTTGGATATAATGATTTTTTTGTTGAAATTATACCATTTAAACGTGTATATTAAAAAAAATCACTAGTCACAATTATCGAGGTGACTCTATGTTCTTGCAATTATGGGACACCCTGTTTATTACGCATATATTGTTTCAGCGATTATATTAGTAGGAAGTTAGCTGACAAAATGGTGAACGATAATTATCAAAACTTTTACTGATTGGAATCAATTCATTGGTCTTTGGATATGGTAAAACATTGTCGCTGATTTATTCTACCAATGGAAAATCTTCGTCACTTTAGGCGTCTTCATTTTCATAGCTACAAAGCGGATATTTTTTAATTCATTGTGCGTTTGGGGGCCTTTAAACCAAAAAAGGTTCATATTTGTTATTTTTACATTCCCATTCGTGGTTGATTGGCTCATAAGAATTGGCCTAACCTAAGTTGAATTTGTCTATAAGGCTGCCTTTGATTTGTTTTAGTTATTTTTTTCATCAGTACTGCTCTACAAAATGGAATAACAAACAAATACTAACAACTGGATTGTTTTGTAGCCATCTACAAATGTAAATCAGCCAAAAATACAAAAAGACGCCCAACTTTTTCCGCCTTGTAGGGCAGTACAGATGAAAAAATAACCAGAATAAAAAAAGTGACAAACTTATGAACAAATGCAACTAAGGTAAGGCCTGCGTTTTATGAGCCAATCAACCATGAATCGGTATATAAGAATAAGAAATATGAACCTTTTGGTTTAGAAACCTCCAAACGTCCAATGAATTAAGATATATCCTGCTTTCAAGTAATGAAAATAACGACGCCTAAAGTGAAAAAGATTTCCCATTGATAGAATCAATCAGCGATGATGATTATGATTAAAATATCTGATGTGGCCAGCATATAACTTTCTTATACCAGTATATATCATCCCTGATCTAAAAAAATCATTGTGTTTAATTCTTTACTTACCTCAATTAAATTTTAATAGCGTACCTTTAATGTTTCATTAAAATTTTTTAATAATTGATTATCAGCGTCATTCGATACTGTCAGTAATAATTCATGTCATATATTTTAATAATTTTTTGTTGTTGACATTGATATTTTTGTAACTAAATTAGACATCAAACTGTTAAATTTATCCTAACCCCATTTTATGAGGCCAAATGTGTAAAATATTTCAGTTTACATCAGCTTTACTAAGGCACTTGGAAAACATATTTTATCCGCTTGATATAGTAGACCTGATTTATAATCTTGCATTGAGAATATTATTTTTTTGTAAAGTCAAATACAAAAAAGTCCCGTGGACAGCTGGCCAATTTTGCTCATCACTGAATTTTTTATTGTCTTTGGCCTTTAGAACAAGTGTACCAAATTTGAAAGCTTTATCTCAAAAACTGTGGCTGCTATCGCGATACTACAGACATGTGAACAGATTTTTTTTCTAAAGTTATGTTTTTTCATTATAATTCGTCGAGATTCGTCCAAAAATGCAATAAATTTTTTAAATTTTATTCAAGAAATTGTCCCTTTTTCTTCTTTCATTCATTATGTTTCTTCTGGTGGTACCAACATTCACCAAAATTAATGTGTCACCTAAAATGTTGACAATCTTAACTGCCAAATTTGGAAAGTCTCCCATTGGTATTTTTTGAGTAATCGCGGATACACACATACACACACACACATCCACACACACATGCACACACACACATACACACACACACACATCTACACACACATCCATACACGCATCCACACACACATCTACACACACGCTCCGACAGACATCATTCGGAAAATAGACATAATGGATTCAGAAGGCTTCAAAACGTATATATCAATCAAAATCTCGAGGTCGAAAAAAATCACGATTACTATACTTCCTTATATTAGATATAAGAAAGTAAAAACAATTATAAATATTTGTAAATGTTTGTGATTTTCTGAACGTTTGTATCTCGGTTTGTATTTTGTTTCATTTGCAATTGTAGCTGCAAGTAGTGTACAAAATTTCCTTTTATTTTATATTTGCCTATTCACCTTATTGTTACTTTTAAAAGTGATATTTATACGTTTTTTGTGATATTACCGCATATATTTATGTAGGTAAATATTTGTCTGGGTGAAAACGTCATGTAAAAAAGTTGTTTGTATTATTTTTGACATCATTTTCCTTGGTGATGTCACTAATCAAAATCGGACTTTGAGAGCGTCTGCTCTGAAGTTGTTACTGATTTCCTCGTCAGCTGACGTATTTTTATTTTTGCTTAAATAAACGAATCGATTGGCGTGAAAATTGTTTCTGTTAAATATAGTTTTTGCTACTTTAACAGGCGTCTGCCAAATATATAACTACAAAAAAATCGTCTGTCTGGGTAAAAGTGTGATCTTGAATTGTTGTATTTTTCATCGATTCGTTACTTATTGTGCCATAAGTAAACGAATCGAAGGACGTTAAAATTGTTATTGATAAATATAGTTCATCAAAGCGTGATTTTTATCATTTAGATAGGCGTCTGTTATATCATAAAGCTACCAAAAAAATCCTCACCTATGTATAAATGTCATGTAAACTAGATGTATTAGTCACCTCTGTATCATTTTTTCTTGATAAATGTTGCGGTTCACTAAAATTCCAAAACCACTTCTTTTTTTAATACACTCCCCAAGTTAATGCTATCACCTTTGAGACGGCAGACGATCTATCATGCCATATCCAAAGCCCAATGAATTGATTCCCGGCAGCGAACATTTTGATTATTAGTGTCCTCTGTTTTGTCCGCCAGCTCACCTACTATAGTTATGGGTCACATACTGATATACAGGGTGAGTCACCAGGGTGCCTCAGTCGATATCTCCTTTATTATGATCACTGAAAAAAGTTTCAATAAAAGTTGTAGGAGACCAAGAGTACCATATTTCAAAATTATTTCTAATCGCACAGGGTATTTGATGTTAGAGTGGCATATCAAAAGTATGTTTTTTTAAATAGGATACCCTATATATTTTTGAAAATTCTTATTCTTTCTTTAATTGCATTTTCGAATATATCTTATTTTTTGAAATTCCGTTTCAAAAAAATTGTCACTTGCAGACCTCACTAATAAATTCTGCATGGCGGTATTTTCACAGATTAAGCAAACTTTTTTTGTTAAATGTTAAGCAATACCATGGCATAGCCTCCAGATATTTTAAAGTTGAAATTATTTTTGCAGGGTGTTTATTACGATGATGCAAAAATGGCTAACTTTAATCTATCATAAATTTCATTTTTTTAAATGGAACACCCCGTATATTTTTACATATTTGGATAGAGTTTTTGTCGCTCTACAATTTTTATTAATCTATAGTTATACCTAAAATCAACGGTTTCCAGTGAAACTGCATTCTAATAAAAATATCAGGTAATTCTCTAGAAATTTTGGTTATCATAGGAGGTATTGGTATATTTTTTTTATTATTTTTTTGCAAGAAGGAACTACGAACATGAAACAAGTATTTATAATAAAACGGTAAATACAATTTTTTTAATTGTATCTAGTTCATAAGATCAATGTGTCCTCCATTTTCTTGTACGCACAATCTTAGACTACTAAAAAAAGACTGGCTAACATTTCTTAATTTCTGAATAATTTCCTGAAATGCAGCTCTAATTCTCTCCTTCAATCTTCAAGCTGTAGTTGGAGCAGTTTTATAAACGGTCTCTTTTAAATAACCCCACATAAAATAATCGAATTTTGTTAGGTCTGGTGACCCAGGTGGCCAACAAATTTGCCCACCTCTACAAATCACTTATCTGGATATTCATTATTCAAATAGTTGCGTACTTGCGCACTGTAGTGGGCTGGCGCCCCGTCATGCTGCAGCAATAACCTTCGTATTTTAGCTAATGGTAAATTTTCCAACAAATCTGGTAGACTATTTCTTAAAAAAGTGTACATATGTTTCTCCATTTATTCT
This sequence comes from Rhamnusium bicolor, assembly GCA_029963845.1. Taxonomy (NCBI): domain Eukaryota; kingdom Metazoa; phylum Arthropoda; class Insecta; order Coleoptera; family Cerambycidae; genus Rhamnusium; species Rhamnusium bicolor. Next base: position 370,628 of record JANEYF010003759.1, read on the forward strand.
TCCTTCAAAAAAATATGGCCCAATTACATATCCTCCTATAATTCCACCCCAAACGTTTAATGACCACCTATGTTGATGGTCAATACTCCGTCTTTAATGGGGATTTTCTGCAGTAGAATAATAATGCAAATTGTGCCTATTAACATTTCCGTTTTTATGGAACGCAGCCTCGTCGGAAAACAACACGTATTAGAAAAAACCGGTTGTTCTCGCACTTTCTGAATTGCCCATTCACAAAATTCTCGTCTCTTAATAAAATCATTAGCTTCTAGTTCTTGCAATAATTGAATATGATAGAGTGAAACTTATTTTCTTTTATAATCCTTGCAATACTGGACTGACTAATATCAATCCCTACTTAAAATTCTTGAACTTAAATGTGGATT
>JANEYF010003760.1:0-107959 GCA_029963845.1 Rhamnusium bicolor
ACTGCGTATCGATGGTATTCGGGAATACCTACCGCGCATCCATTTTTCCCAGGGAAAACTACTGCGCTACACTTATACTCGGGAATACTTACTGCGTATCTATTTTTTCTAGGAAAAGCTACTACGCATCATACTCGAGCGCATCCATCCATTGTACCCAAGTAAAAACCACTCAGAATTAATCTTTCATACTAAATAAAAAATTGATATCGAAATCTTCTAATTTGTTATATGTATATAATTTAGGTATAAACAAGTAACAGTACCATTTTCAGAAGACTTTGCCACCTTGTATCTTACGTTCACAACTTACACCAAAATATCGAAACCGCTGCCTTTTACATTATGCGTGCTCACTGCTCAGACTGATATAATAATATGAATATGTATTTATATGGCATGCCTGCCTATGATACACTATGCATCCGCTCTACTCTCGGTCCCCCACTAACTCACCAAACCATGTCGGTGTCGTGTCGCTCATAGCGTTACACTTTTCATCGAAAACATACCCATATACGAGAACCTTTGCGATCCTATAAGCATTTTCAATGCTAAAAAATTTAACCTTTGCGATCCTATAAGCATTTTCAATGCTAAAAAATTTAAAGAATAAAATGTGTTGTGAACGAAGAAAATGAGTTTTCTGTGGTGCTGGCAACGGTTGAGAATCCCCATGTTGGTCAAAGAGAAGTGACCTCATTAGTAAGAATAAGTAGACGGTCTGTGGGTCGAATCTTAAAAACAAATAAGTTGCATGCATATCATATTCAAATGCACCAGGAATTATCTGATGACGATTTTCAAAAGCGCCTACAATTTTGTAATTGGGCCAGAGGTAAAATGCAAGTTGATGTCAACTTCTTCAATAATGTTTTATTCACTGATGAGGCAACTTTTCATAAAAATGGATTTGTTACTAGGCACAATTTCCATTATTATGCTTCGGAAAATCCTCACTTTTTTATGCAGGTTGATAACCAACACAGATGGTCTATAAACGTTTGGGGAGGAATTATTGGAGAAAATGTAATAGGGCCACATTTCTTTGATGGTACATTAACTGGAGCTATTTATCTTCATTTTTTGAAAAACTATCTCCCACAATTATTGGTAAATCTCCCTGGAAGAATTCGAAATAGGATGTGGTTTCAGCAAGATGGTGCTCCACCACATTATTTAAATGCAGTTAGAGACCACTTAAATAATACCTACCCTCATCAATGGATTGGAAGAAATGGACCCACTAAATGGCCTGCTAGATCCCCAGATCTTACAAAAATGGATTTCTTTTTATGGTGATACGTGAAGGAAATTGTTTATAGAGACACACCAACAACAGTACAAAATATGAAGGAAAGAATAATGACTGCCTTTAGATCTATCACACCGGCAGTTTTAGGAACAGTGGGAACCTCATTTCAAAAGCGCATAGAGATATGTGTCAATCAAAATGGCCAACATGTGGAACATTTATTATAATTTTTTCTACTGAGTTATTAGAAGAAACCTCTTTTTTTAAGTTTATTTTTGAATGTTGTAATTATTGCTCAATAAAACGAAACTGGTTGCAATTAGCAGGGAAGTACTTACAAAAAATGTTCGTTTTTAATTTTTACATCACATCGTTGAAAAATATACAGGGTGTTCCATTTGAAAAAAATTGAGAAAATTCAATTTAAAAAGTTCTTAATTGAATACTAATTTTTGGCCACCCTGTACATTTTTAGGAAATAAAAATGATTCAAAAATATTAATTAGATGTCTCGTAACTGGTATTCACATAAGTTTTTCTTAAAACCCATAATTGTGACTGTGGTGATTTTTTTAATATCCATCTGCAGATGGCATTACTTCAACAAAGAAATTCATTACATCAAAGTGGTTGGGAGATAGCCAATAATAATATAGGAATGAATAGAGCCTAGAAAGAGGCTTCAAAAAATGTACTGATATACATAGCATTCTATTTAAAAAAAAAGGCACTTGGTCCTGTAATTTCGTCTTGGCTCGCCCTGTATGTTCGAAAATAATTTCCAGTTATAGACTTTTTTATCTAGTTTACTTGCAATTTTTTTAAAAATTTCTAGCTATCGTAGAACTCGAGATATCGAGGTCCGACGCACTATTGCCCCACCCTGTATAGTAGACATGATTTGTAATCTTTCATCAAGAATATATTTTTTTGTAAACGCAAATACAAAGAACTTTGGGTCCCGTGGACTTCCTTTCAGCTGACCAATTTTGCTCATCATCGAATTTATAATTGTCTTTGGCCTTTAGAACATGTGTATCAAATTTGAAAGCTTTATCTTAAAAACTGTGGCTGCTATCCTGATACTAGAGACATGCCGACAGATTTCTTTTCCATAAAGTTACTCTTTTTCATTATAATTCGTCGAAATTCGTCCAGAAATGCAATAAAAATTTTGAATTATTTTTCCGAAATTGTGCAATTTTTCTTCTTTCGAAATAAACAGGTTTCTGATATGGAAAGCTAATCAAAAGGGTTTGATGACAAACTGGTAAGTGAAATTGATGCAACAGTCAGAAAAATATTCCAAAAAAATACAAAAAAAAAACTCGAGGTTTTGTTTGTAGACAACTCACTTTTTGTCAGAAAAGAGATACCAATTGAACGAATCTAACCCCCCCCCCCCCTACAGAAATTAATACCGTATTAAGATCTTGGGCATGTTGAAGCAAAATAAAAGTGACTATAAAAAAAGGAGTGGTAAAGCATATTTGGAATACGAGTATTACCGGAAAGTGACTGCTATCACGATGCATACAGACACACAGACAAATTTTTTGCTGGAATCATGCTTTTCATCAGTTGTCTAGAAATTCAAGTGATATAAGTCAAATCGTGAGTACACGTATGGTGTGCTGAAACCTATTCCTCTTGCATCATATTTCACGCAATGAGGATTATTTAGTGTGCCAGATATCTCGAGCTTACTGCGCTTGATTTTTTTCTATGACGCATTCGGAAATTTGAAAGAAATTTTTTCTAACTAACAAGTATTTTAGAAAAACATATTTTAAATATATAAACAAACATAAACTTGTCGTGACTCAACTTTGGTGGCAATGAAAGCGGTTATAATTTCGTTACAACAAGAAAAAACCTATGAGTGTTAAATTATTTTGTTGCAATACACACAGCAATTATGTTATAATTAAACTAACCCGTCACATTTTCAACTTACGTAAAAATTAAACGTTTGCAATTTTCTAATGAACAGGTTGTATAAAGCCAAATTTCTGAAATGGTTTGAAATTTACATATGTTCCAAATTTGAAGTGAACATTTTGCGTCTATCAAATATTATCGTGTTTACAAGTAACAATACACACGCAACTCAAATTTACTCACCATCATATGGTTATTCTGTTCGTAATCCTTACAGATGCAAATTATTTAATTCCATTGATGTATTTTTTTGTTTTCATGTGTCGCATATTTTTATATATTTTGGTAATAAATTTCGGTTTCTGCATAATTTTTACTACAAAGTAAACGATTTTGTTCACTTTAAATGTCTAAATATTCTCAAACAAAGTAATAGTCGCCTGTCCATACATATTTGATACATACCAATGCAGTATTTCGTTAATTTCATACTCACGACATTTCTTATGGCTAAACTTAATTGTGTACCTGAGGACGCATTGTTAAAAAATAATAATAAAGTAATTATCGACAGTAGATTTACACGAAAACAAGAAATCTAAAATTAGTGGCAACCATCTGTCGTCTTTGTGACCCAAGGATAACACATTTAAGAGCTTGGTTATGGGCCATTTTTTAGATACAAAGTAGAACTTTTTCTTTTATTTTTGAGTACTGGACACGTTGACAAATTTGGCACTGTAACTTTGATTCATCCAGTATAGACATTTCTATTATATTATTCAACGAAAGTTCTCTTACCTCTCATCTACTAAATTATCTATCGGCTTTGGATACTATAAAATCTGATCTTCAAATTTTATCATTACCCTCAGAATAAATCTTAAATCTGAAAGAGCCATTTACAAGGCACTTAAAACAGTGGTGTTTTAAAAAAATCATAACTGCCATATCAGTTACACTTAAACTTCCAAATTTATACTGAACCTAGGTAAAATGCTTCCTAAGAGCGTGAGCATCCAAAGTTTGAATTAGATGTGGAATGTACCGGGCGGACAACTAAGAATGGACGCCGGCCATATCTCAGAAACTAATTAATCATCGCACAAATTTAGGGAAAAAATTGTCTTAAGTAAAGTGACCCTGAAAAATCGCTGGAAAATATTTTTGAGTTTCTAAAATTAGGGTTTTCTCCGTATTTTGCTGATTTAAGTGGCATTAAAAATATATGCACAGTAATCCTGGGAGAATTTCGAATCTTATTAGTTTTACAATTTTTTTCTATCTTCAAAAAATAAAGTTGTGGGGAGATGCCAAAAAAATTTTTTTTTAATGTCGATTACTCCGATTAGACTTAACGGAATTTAACAAACTTGGTCTCGTTGCAAAGGGCTTTTCTTAGTCTATAGAGTGCGCTTTACGGTATTTTCATTTGATTATTACCGTCGCCGCTAGAGCGTTATCTGAAATGTCCACAAATATCATGCCTTTTCTTAAAATATTTAAATAGAATGTTTTGTTTATTTTTATACAGTAAAATAGAGAATTAAACGTTTCAGATGTTAGTGAAAACCGCAACTGGATAACATTTTTCTAACAGTAGATATTAGCAAACAAATTTGAAATTATGAATTATTATCAGATCTTGGCGATGAAATTTGCAAAGTAGCTGTTGAAAACAAGTTAGCTGAGAAAATAACACAATGAAGAAATAACATAATATGTTAAAAATATTTAGTACAATATATATTATGTAATATAAATATTAGTAATTAATAAATTAATTTAATAAAGTAAACGCAAAAAACACATTACAATACTTTAAAAGAATTAGAATATAATTAGTGCGGCCCTAGATGTTCAAAATGTCGTCCATCATTTTCGATGCAAGAATTCATTTTTTGGCGATTGAATTGAATGGAAGTCTCTACTACTTCTGCCATCGAAATACTCTGAATAGCATTTCTTATTCTCTCAATCATGTCGTCCCTTGTAGTGGGTCTGGTGGCAAAAATGAGATCTTTTATTCGCCCCCACAAATAAAAATTTAGGCAAGTCAGGTCTGAAGACCTGGCTGGCCAATGAAATAGACTTGCATGTCCTATCCATCTATCAGGATATATCTGGTCTAAAGAATCTCGAACGTTCAGAGAAAAATGCCCATCATGTTGGAAAAACATATCACGACGAGTTGCTAAATCTACGTCTTCTAAAAGAAGCGGCAATTCGTTTCTTAAAAGATTTAGATAACGTTCTCCATTAAGAGTTTCATTGAAAATAAAAGGCCCAATTATTTGTCCACCTAGAATTCCGCACCACACATTTATACACCAACGACCCTGAGATTGGACCTCTCGCATCCACCGCGGATTCGTCTTAGACCAATAATGCATATTATGGCGATTTACTGTACCATCACTTCTAAATGAAGCCTCATCTGACCACAAAATACATGAAAGTAATCCAGGATCTTCCTCTATCATTTGCAACAGCCAGTTACAATAATCCATTCTCTGATCTAAATCGCGAGCATTTAAACTTTGATGGAGGTCTATGTGATATTTATGCACCCTAAAAAAAATCAAACAAATCTATTACATTTTATAAAAGTTCTTCAAAGCAATATATGAAAAATGCTTTTGTTTTTGCATGTCATATATTTTCTATACTTGCTCTAAATTTTTGATAACTACGAGATACAACAGCATTACATAGCCGTAAGACAAAACACTTTATACCATACATATCTTTAAAATATAAATTTCATAAACTTTATAACAATTTTTTCTGCATATACTCATTATGTTTCTAAGTATGATGAACTAATTTGTTATAAATAAATACTTACGTTATCTCAGAATATTTCGAACAGTGGTTCGACATATTGCCAAGTCCCTGGCTATTGCTCTAGTACTTAAATGAGGATTAAATTGTACATAATACATTTATAACATTTTCCTCGGTGAGACCTCTACGGTGTCTCCGATTCACAGGAAGTTGCACAGATCCTGTCGTACGTAAACGCTGTGCCAGTCGACTCTTTTACCGTGATGACGTCTTTCATGATACTGCAACGCATAGACTGGCAGCAATAGTTGCATTTCTTATGCATTCGAAGTAAATCGCTAACATGTCAAATGCTTCCTCATTTCTAAGAATCATTGTAATTTTAAGAACTAATTCAAAAATGTAAACAAATTCAATTAAAAAAGTAAATACTACACAAAATAGCAACAATGACAAGTAAATATTTTTGACATATTATGTTGTTTCTTCATTGTGTCATTTTCACAGCTAACTTGTTTTTAACAGCTACTTTGCAAATTTTATCGCCAAGATCTGATAATAATTCATAATTTCAACTTTGTTTGCTAATATCTACTGTTAGAAAAACTTATCGAGTTGAGGTTTTCACTGACATCTGAAGCGTTTAATTCTCTCTTTTACTGTGTAAAAGTAAACACACTATTCTATTTAAATTTTTTAAGAAAAAGCACGATATTTGTTGACACGTCAGATAACGCCCTCTCGCGGCGACGGTAATAATCAAATGAAAACACCGTAAAGCGCACTAAGAAAAGCCCTTTATAACGAGACCAAGTTTATTAAATTCCGTTAAGTCTAGTCGGAGTAATCGACATTTAAAAAAAAATTTTTTGGCATCTCTGCACCACTTTATTTTTGAGGATAGAAAATAAATTGTAAAACTAATAAATTTCGTAATTCTCCCAGGATTACGATGCATATATTTTTAATACAAAGAAGGTTTAGTGCCATATCCCAAAAAAAAAACAATTATGCAGCTACGGACACGTGTTTCGGAGTTATTGCCCCTCATCAGCGTAGCGTAGCTAAGGAATTGGATCTACGATGGGATAGATCAGGAACAAGAACTAAAATAAGGCTGGAAAGTACAGTACACAGTACTCAATTAGTGCCTTCATGTTCCCATGTGCCAGATATGGGGCCTCGATGAGCACAGTCAACACACAGAGCTCTATGTGTACTGCTCATTTCCACCTGGCACATACAAACAAAACAAGATAGATCTATTGGGGTTCAAAATAAAACAAAGAAGGTTTAGTGCCATATTCCCCAAAAAAAAAAACAATTTTCTGGGGATATGGCACTAAACCTTTTTTTGTATTATTTTGAACCGCAATAAATCTATCTTATTATATTTTTAATACCACTTAATTGGGCAAAATATGGAGAAAATCCTAATTTTCAGTTTTGTCATAGCTGTTACGCCCCCTAGCGGCCAGAAACTCGAAAATATTTTCCAGCGATTTTTCAGGGTCACTTTGCTTAAGGCAATTTTATTCCCCAAAACTTGTGCGAAAATTAGTTTCTGAGATATGGCCGGCGTCCATTCTTAGTTGCCCACCTGGTACATGGACATAAAATATTGGAAAAATTTCTCAACTGTGTAGTATTAAGTAAGTTAATTATATGCTCAGGCCATAAAACAACTCTTTAAACATAAACTTTAAAATTTATATGTAAAAATGTTAATAATCCAAATAACACACTTATATGATCAAAGTACAACTATAAAAGTATATTACTAGTGCAAAGTATATGCGAATTCATATTCTTCAAAGAATGTATAACTTATTAGATGCAATTCAGTTAAATTTATCTTTTACTACATGTTCATTGTTCAAGTATGTATATGTAACACATTTAGGCTTTTTTTACCTAAAACTTGGAAATTGATTTAAACTTACTAAAGGATTATTAGAAAGAGTTACATAAACAAGAGATTTCAGGAAGAAATAAAGAAAATTTAATGAATAAAAGACTGTTTAAACTATAACACTGACGTAGTTTTCCACGAAACACCGGAACACCATATACTGCACTCGACGCACGTTTCGCCAATCAAGTTGGCATCATCTAGAGATAATTAAAACTGAACTGAATTGCATAAACTATAAAAAGTATTTACCAGTACATTAGAGATCACGAATTCATTGAGGATTAATACCTTTTTGAGGTATTATTTTAAAAAAATTTACAGTATTTTGCATCCTTACAATATAAAAGTGAGTTTGATATCACAGCTTAAAAAATGTTTATACAATGCCAGTGATAAAGCTGGTGATTTGAGAAAGGCTTAACATGCCTGTATTGTAATGTAATGCCTTTTATGTAGGTCAAAATGGTCGTACTTTCGATTCAGATACAAAGAACACGTACGTTTTTTTAAATTGAAGTTTAATCAACTTTTCAAATTACATCGCAGGAAAAATTCCCGATAACTTCCTGCATAACCACCAAGTCGAACATTTTCACGCTCAACTCTTTGATGCATTTAAATCCAACACGGTTAGATTTAAATGCAATTTATCTGTAAAATTTTCATATATTATCCATCAATGTAAAAAAAGTTAATAAATAAATAAAAATGTTTTTCAAAAAAAAAAAAATTCAGATGTTGTGCTTTTTTTCTTCGTTCTCTTTAACGTTTAGTCGTAATAAATTAGGGATGGAAATAAAGTGTTACACGATCATGATTAATTATCATTAAGTAATATGATCCATATCTTGTAAAATCCTGTATGTATTTTTTTAGATAAATATAAATTTTACTAGGCAACAATTTGAAAACAACTGTTTTGTTTCCCAATTGATTTCCTTCCAATTATATTTCATTTCACTGAATTAGGATAATATCAGTGCGGCTACAGAAACCATAATTTTAATGCCTTATCTTATTGTCAGTGCCTCAGGGGAGAGGAGAATACACCGTTCTTAGCGAGAGAGTTTCATTCCGTATCGTGAAAAGACTACAATAGATCGAAAAATAAGCCATTGTGATGTAAAAGTATTTCCAAGCTCTCAATCACGATTTTGCTCTCCTGAAAGGACATCCAATTAAAACGCTTCCAGCTAGTATCATTAGAACCACCGCATTAAAACCAACCCTTTCCTCACCCTTTAAGAGCAAATCGTCGTCATTGCGCTGGTGAACCATCAAAAGTGGGAAGGAAAACAAAGCAAAAGTCCAATGAGTGCCAAGTCACTGCTAATGAGTTTGTTAATTAGGGCGGAGGCTGTGGAAGGGTTGGTCCAGCGCGCGCATCCACCACCGGCCGCTCCAATCTAGCATTGACGATTAATTAAGGGGTGGCCGAGCAGTTGCCGCCGCCGGGTTTGCCGTCTTTTCGGGTCGGGGTGAGAATTAACCACGTTGACCTATTAGGGAACTGCCCCTACTGCGGGGACGGCTAATGAACGCCAGTTTCAAGACGAGGAATTAACCAATTACAGCAGAGACACTGCGGAAGTAAAGATAAATATTTTTTGGGACGATTACGTATGCTTTTCATTACAAGTTTTATTTTACCCTTGTAATTAACAAGAAGAGGCGATATTTGTTGTGAGCACTGATAAGCACACTTTACATTAGAATTCGCACCTGAACGGGAGAGTTTGGTGTTGTATCTACGAACGATTTTTTAAATAATTTGATGATACAGTTAGTTTGCATTCTTCAGTTAGATTAAAAGAATGATTTTTAGAACTATACAGGGTGGCGATTTAGTGTGAGATGGGTCCGTGGTATCATTAATATTAAAGTTAGAAATCTGAAAGGTATACATAATCGTAATAAGTATTTTTTTGTCGCTGAACAATTTAAAAATGTTTTCAACTATACAGGGTGCTCCATTTTTACGTACACACCTCAACTTTCTTATTTCAAACGGAATGGTATATTTTTATTATAAATTTAGATTCCTTATAAAGTTTCCTTTTCGGTGGTATTATATTTCTATCATTAATTTGAAAGATATTTAACTTTTTCCGAAAATTATAACAAATGTATTGATTTTGATAAATAAATATAACTCATTAATAAGCCTGGCCAAGGTCATTAATCCTACAGAGACGTACTGAGTATGCATCATATCATAATACTTGAATAAGTACAATAATAAAAACAAAAATATTTTCTATATTGTGATGTACGTTTCTGTACTATTTCGTTCGCTTTAAATTCTTTTTCATGTATTTCCTTATATTTTGTGTGCTTAGTGCTGCACATTATTATTAAACTGTTAAATGACGTTCACATATGTACATTGTATATCTAAGTGATAACTAATAATAAATAAATAAATAAATAAAATAAATGGAAATAAATTTTAAGAATACTGGTACACTTTATAAAAATATGTACAAAACTCACCTTCTTAAGCAGATTTATGAAGTAGCTTGATTGTCGTTATCACAAACTGGAGCACTTCTATAATAACTGTGTAGCATCAGATATGTTTCTACAGTTGTCTCAGTAAGCGATGTTCGCTGTGGTGAAAAAAATATGTTTGTATTTTGAAAAAGACCGTTTGATATCTACGGAAGTAATACAGGCATAAGTAAAACACTCTGTGAACTCACTTAACGCAGCTGTAGATGCACCATCACAAATTTGTCTTAATTTGGTAAAATCAGGATCTTTCCGTAATACACTCTCGAATTTTTCAATAACAGGCTTATTTTTTTGCGTCATTTATAGTCTGTAGCTGTGTATTTACGTCGTCCACTATTTGCAACGATTCCACTAACGATAACGAAGTATTTTGCAATTTTTCTATTGCGTCGTGTAGGTTTTAAATCTGTTTTTAAATCTGTTTCAAGGGAAACATCTTGAAAGCTTGTCTGGCTTTGCTTAATAGCTGCAGCCTCGTTAGGGTTGAACTGTAGTATCACAGTTTTTATTTGTTGAAAATATTCAGCATAATAAAAAGCTGCCTTCAACCACGTTCCCCAACGTGTAAGAATCGGCTCTGGTGGTTCCGGAATACCAGGACACAGTGTGTGAAATGCTCGAAGCCGTTTAGGAGATTTGAAAAATACTTTTTTTGTATTTGCTATTAATGCATCTACCTCTGGAAAACATTTTCGAATCGTTTCTGCTACAAGATGGAACGCATGCACTTTACATGTAACATGTAAAAACCTACAATCGTCTCTTTGAAGAAAACGCCCACTAAACGCATTGTCGGTCACAAACATCAGCACTTGACTTGTTGACAGTTCAAATTTCAACACCACCCGCGTAATTGTTTCGCCAGTACATGCAGTTAGTCTTTTGCTAGCTAGTAAAAATTGAAATGTTGGTTTAACAGGGTCGAGTACACGTACTATAACATTTAAAATAGAATTTTTTTTACAATCTGTCGTCTCGTCAACACATAACCACAGCCGTGTATTTTTTAATGCACATTTAATCCTATTTACAATGTCTTCACGAACACTTGGTACATATCTACGTAACGATGAACGACTTGGTAAATTCACCTGGGGACTGTATTTATTCGAGAACTCCCGAAATTCTGGTTTATCCAATATGCGCAGGGGAACATCACAGGCAATCAGCATTAACAGTAAATCAAACATAAACTGAGGTTCCAAAGAAGACACGCCATTTTTTTTATTTTTATGGCAGTTACTATTGACATGAATTTTGCAGCCGTATTTATTCCAGCACATTAAGTCTTGATCACAAACTTTACAAATTATATTACTTCCATCATAGAATAAATCCGGAAATTCACCAATAAATTTATTCACTTTATCAGCGTACGGTCGTTTTCTACTCTTTACGCTCAACATTATTTATTATTTATTAGTACTCTATGCATCGACGGACAGATAACAACTGAAGTGTGTCGTGTCATCATCATCGTAAACAAGCCCGCGATGGCATTGGTATTGCGCACGACCCTGAATCTACCATCGCTTGGCCAGGCTTACTCATTAATGCAAAGCGTTTTTTTTTCTGAAAGTTGCTCTTTAGCTTAAGAACGCCGCTGTAGTTACGAAATAGTTATTAAATTTTTATATTTCTTTACAGGACGGCATGCATGTTGGTCAACACTAGACTTATCTGTTCTACCATGTTTGAGATGAGCCATATGCTCCTTGAATCTAGTTTGAACTGATCGTCTAGTTTGTTCAATACTAGTAAATGTACATATTTAAAATTACTGTTAAATACACCTTAAACAGTAATTTTAAATCTGTACTTATGACTAGTCCCATATCATAGTTGTATAACGAACAATTACATTAAAATAATAAAACAATTACATACTTACAAACTAACATGAATTAGCGGTACTTAACAGAGTTTAAATTACATGATTTAAATAGTCAATTATGGAATAAAAACAATTTTCTGCTAGGAAATTTTTGACAGCTCTTTTGAAAGATTTAATAAAAGTAATTTCTTTAAGCTTGTTGAGCAATAGTATTTCCATGTATCTATGACGCTTCTTTTAAATAGATAAAATGTGAATGGGTATCAATAAATCATGTTGGTTACGAATTTCGTGATTATGAGCCTCATTTTTTTAAATATTCGTCGAGAAACAGTTTTATAAAAGAATTTTGAGTCCGTTGAATACATTTTTACAAGAAAAATATTTATTTATCCTAGTCATGTCCTGAACCGCTTGTTTTTGAACTTTAAATACTCTATCTACATGATGAGAAGAGGCCCAACAAATTATACTATAAGATAAATGAGAATAAAATTGAGCATAATAATATAATAATGTAACGTGATATATTTAATATAACAATATCACGTAGCCGATATAACGCAAAGTATACTGTCGACAATCGTTTACAAAGTAAATCAAAGTGATACTCTCAGCTTAACGAATTGTCAATGTAGACTCCTAAAAAAATTATTTGTTTGAACTTGCTCTAAGGATATACCGTTAATTTTTAACAAATTGCTTTCATTATTATTCATTAATCTGGGACTAAAATGTATAAATACTGTTTTATTTCTGTTTATTACTAATTTGTTAAAAAACCACGATGTAAGCTTATTTAACATATTTTGAGCAGTCTCCCTTAACTTTACTATATCAGTGTTCACACTGATCATCTCGATGTGCAAATAAAATTAATTTTTTACCATTGACACTTATCGACAAATCATTAACAAATATTACAAATAAAAATGGTCCCAGTACTGAACTTTGGGGTACTCCACAAGATACATTCATTATATTAGAATGAAGCCCGTTAATTGAAAATTGTTGTTTTCGATCAAATGGATAAGACCTCAGCCAGTTACCACACTTGCTTCTACAGCCATAATTAGTTCATTTTCATATTCAAACCACTGCTTATTGAGGGGGAAGCTTAATAATAATATAATAATAATAATAATCCTTTATTAATACAACAGATCATAAAATGATACAGGACAAGTCAACTAGATAGTAATGCTAGTAATATACAGATACATAGGATATATTAAAACATTAAAAATGCATTACTTATAAGAAATTTTTTTAGAGTTGACAAAAACCTGTTTAGACTAGACACATTTTTAAATTCGCTACTTATTATAGAGTACACATCCCATATAATACGGGTTATGTTTAAATAATTCAAGTTTGTGGATCTTGTACTGCAAATTATAACCATGCTGTGTTGGATAGGCATGGTTAGCATTTAAAAGACTGAATGTAGAAAAGTTATTCTTTACAAATTTTAAAGTTTCAAATATATAAAGGCAGGGTAATGTTAAAATCCTTTGCTAAATAAAGGTGGATTTACATGATTCTCTAAAGCTTAAATTAAACATATTACGGATGGCTCTTTTTTTGCAGTATAAATAAACGATTAGCAGAAGGTGAATTTCCCCAAAACATAATGCCATATCTTAGCCTAGATTCAAAATTTGCAAAATAAAATATCTTTACAGGATTTAAATTAGTTATGAGACGTAATCTTTTAAGCGCAAAACAGTTACTTGCACACTTATTGAAAATGTAGGAGACATGAGATTTCCAGTCAAGCGCTATATCTATATAGATACCTAAAAGTTTAAAAGAATCCATCTGCTGTATTGATTTCCTATTTAACTTTAAAAGTAAACTTGAGGTAAAATGAGCCCGGACAATGGAATTGTATAGAGACTGTTTTCTCTTGGTTCATTACTAATTTTTTATTGACAAAATAGTTGTTTATGTTATTTAAAGTAATGTTTAATTTCTCAATGAGAATCTCTATATTTTCGTCACACACAGCAATGGAAATATCATCAGTAAACGCACAAAAAAAGTCTGATATACACTCATCTAAGTAATTAATATAGAGAAGGAAAAGTAGTGGCCCTAATACACTACCTTGAGGTACCCCCGTGTTTGTTTTATTGAAATTCCGAGCAAGTATCAAAAAAGTTAACATATTGTTTTCTGTTGCTTAAATAAGATTTTAATAAGTCGTTACATTTTCCACGTATCCCGTAATTTTGTAAAGAATTTAAAAGAATTTCATGATTTACGCAATAAAATGCCTTAGAGAGATCAATAAATAACGCAACAACTTTTTTACCACCGTCAATATTTGTGTAGATAAAGTCCAAAAAGGTTACCAATGCAGACATAGTTGATTTATTTTTCCTAAAGCCATGTTGCTTATCTGAAAAAACTGAATTAATATCTAAAAATTCCGTTATTCTAATTGCAATTAGCTTTTCAAAAATTTTTGAAAAAATTGATAAAATGGCTATTGGACGATAATTACACAGCAGTTTACGATCACCCTTTTTAAATAAGGGAATAATTTTGGCTAACTTTAATAAATCCGGAAAAGTGCCCTCTGAAAAACAATGATTTATAATGTCAGTTAACGGTTTAGCTAATTGACTAGCACATTCTTTAATAATTTTAACGGAATAAAAATCAGGACCAGAAGAACCGGAGTTTTTTAAAGCGTTTATTATATCAATGATTTCGGATGGGTTAGTGGGTCTTAAGTAAATAGAATCTTTTACATGAATGGATGTTCTATCGGTAATGTTGAAATTATTTATGTTGTGTGTGGATGACGTTATATCATGAGCAACATTTAATAAGTATGAATTAAATTCGTTGGCGATAATTATTTTATCAGTAGTTAGCGTGCCATTTAAATCAAATTCTGGACAGATATTACTATTATTTTTCCTTTTTAACGAATGATTAATTATATTCCAAACTGCTCTAGACTTATTCGAAGAGTTTACTATAATTTTATCAAAGTACATTTTTTTAGCTTGCTTGAATAACTTGACTGTAAATCTTTTTGTACTTTTTATAATAATTAATATCAATAAAATCTATTTTTTGCAACCTAAACAGTTCTTTTAGACGAACCGATGACACCTTGATCCCAGCAGTTGTCCAGTTTTTTTTTTTTTTTTTCGGTTTCCCGATGCCGGTCAGTCCTCCCGTGGCCTCCGACGCCTCACGGGAGTCGCGCCGGCGCATCAACTACAGCCACTCCCCGCATCCCGCAGGGTTAGTGACTGTAGATACCAGAATCGTGTGCCCTAAGCAGACGGAGAGAACCCAGAATGACCGCCTTCTGCATTTGACCTGCCAGCCACTCGGCTGGTTTTTGGCAGGCTGGTATGATCTTCAGTTCCGAGAGCAGCGTAGGCTTTATCCCTCCGAGTACACCGATTATAAGGACGACCATTTTGACCGAGTAGCCTGGGTACAGCACTTGGAGCTTGTACCGGAGATCGCGATATTTGGTCCGTTTCTCCTCCTCCTTCAAGGTGATGTTTTTCTCAGCAGGTGCCGAGAACTCGATAACATACATCACCTTGAGTTGATGGTCGAGGAGGACTATGTCAGGCTTGTTGGCTTGGATTAGCCTGACAGTCGGGAACGAGTAGTTCCAGTAAATCCGGCATTTCTCGTTCTCGACAACGGACTCAATATCTCCGGGGACGTAAGGCAGCACTGGTGTCTGGTCTACCCCGTACGAGTGCCTTAGATGGTAGTATAGCACTCGTAAGGCCGCATTATGTCGGTGGATGTAGGCCGAAATCGCATATATGGGGCATGCAGAAAGTAAATGCATGAGCGATTCCGGCGCCTGATGGCAGGTCCTGCAGTTGATATCAGGAACCTCTACACGCCACACGCGGCTACGGTAGACCAAGGTGTTGATAACACCATCTTGGCAGGCCATAATGAATCCCTCGGTCTCCGACTTAAGCCCTGCTGACCTTAGAAAGGCGAAGGTCAGCCTGGTCGATAAACCCAGTGTTTCTATGTTCTTATAGAAGACACCATGCTGGGGTTTATCGACGTGCTGCCGAAACAGATTTTCCTGTTCGGCAGCTCTAATTCGGGCTTTCAGACGATTTGGCTGAAGTTCGGTGACTGACGCAACATCAGCACCTCGCCGGCCTCCTCGCCTGATGTCAAATGCGAGACCGAGTTCATCTGCGGCTCTTTTTGCTGCCTTGAACAATCCTGCTCCCACTCCTACAGTTTCGTGATGTTTTACGAACCGCAAGAGGGGATCTGAGCTCCTGAGTATGTTACATGCCATACTCAGTACTACTCTGCCATGCGTACACTCCAGGCTCAAGAGTCCTCGGCCCCCCCGTTGACGTGGGAGGTACACACGAGGAATGGACGATCTAGGATGAATACTTCTGTGAATATTCATCATCTTGCGGGTATCTCTGTCTAATTGGCGCAGCTCATCTACCCTCCACTTTACTACTCCGAAGGAGTAGAGCAGAATCGGAATGGCAAGCATATTAGTAGCAGACACCTTGTTCTTCCCCGAAAGTTCGGAAGACCAAATCTTTCGGAGGCGGTGTCTGTACTTGCCGCGGAGAGAATCCTTTATTTGTATTACATCTTGGATGTGCCTTTGTTGCACACCCAGGTATGTATAGGTCTCTCCGGCATCCAGATGTCTTAGGATGCTTCCGTCCTATCCAGTTTTTATTATTATTATCCAGGTTTTTGTGACAAACCTAAATGATAAATTATAATACTGATAAAGAGTGGTATTAAATTCTATATATTTATCCTCAACTGTTTTCTTGCGTAAAATAATATGCCAAGTCTCATTGTTTAAAAAATTTCAAAATATTTTTCCGGGAAAAAGATCTAAAA
Organism: Rhamnusium bicolor; assembly: GCA_029963845.1. Classification (NCBI taxonomy): domain Eukaryota; kingdom Metazoa; phylum Arthropoda; class Insecta; order Coleoptera; family Cerambycidae; genus Rhamnusium; species Rhamnusium bicolor. Next base: position 17,077 of record JANEYF010003760.1, read on the forward strand.
GTATGGCAGTTATTATTCTGTGGATCATTCACCTCAAAAACAATTTTTTGACAAGTGTGGTCCGATAGACCCGTCTCAATAACATATTTGTCTATCAAAACTTTATTAAAATTTGTTAATACATAATCAATAGCTGTTTTGGAATTATTATGAAAACGTGTAATGGGCACCGAACTAGAAAATTAAAACTCGCCTCATTTTTATTCGAGGTTTTGGGAACACATGCTACCACCAAATTGTAAATTTCGATACATTTAAAAATTGTGCGGATTTTCTAAATTGTAGAATATTTTCAAACTAGAAAATATCAGGCTGGAAAATGTCCATTGGTAGTAAATATTATGAAAATAAAAATACGAAAGTAGGGTAAACAGATTAATGGTAATTATTTAATTACCTTCCATTGAAAGAAATCTGTTTCAGTAATAATCGGGTGTCAAGTAACTGTCATTATTAGATTACCATGTCATCAGAATTTACCAAAAGTAACTTCTGTGTATAACAAGGTAAAAAATCGTTTTGATTAAACCGTACTTTCCAGATTTAAGAAATATTTCCATCCAGTTGTTTCTCGAAAGCAACTCACGTCCATTTTGTTATTATTTTTATCATATTTTAGAGTACCCAACTTATATTTTGACTTGTACAAATGTTCGCAGCTTAAAACCACAATGTTATTGTTTATAACGTTTACACAACATGTACAAGTAATCAGATAAATATCACGAGATACAAAAGCTATTATTAACCGATTTATATAAATAATAGTTAGTGTTTTGTCATGGGACGTAGCAATACTGCCGGTTGGATGTACTCCGGAACGCATGTCCATTCTGTCCTATTGTTGTGCCCGGTTGGACTTCTCACAGGAATCCGACCCACGATAAGGTAATTTACACCCATGACCGGTCGCGCCGTTGACACAAATCTGATAATTTAGCACTGACTGACCACGGGAGGTTCATCAGAATTATATGAATAATTATTCTTTATGCTGAGCCCCGATAAATTCCCTTGAGTGTAAATAACAACGAATCGTAAGTAATGCTGGTTCGTTTGTTATTAGCGAGGTTTATTTGTATACCAAGCTGTTCATTTGGCGACTGCGACTGGAGAACCCATTCGCCACTGGTTAAAATTAATAAATGTCATCGCGATAAAAATCTCTTGTGTGTACAAATAGTACAAATAGTAAATTAAGTTTACCCTCTCTGTTGGAATTTATTAGTATATTAATTTTCATTGGTACTCTACTTTCACGTAGACATCTTATGATTCTGAAATCCTCTTTGTTATCATGGTGTATACCTACTGCGCACTAAAAAAGGCAAAAACCGGAAACCGGTCTGCGAATGGCATACGCTGCGGCCTCAAGAGGAATTTTCATTTATTTGGTAAAAATATTTAATTTTTTTTTTTTTTTTTTTGTGTGATTCAAGCTTATAAATCACCAAGAAGTATGTGTTGTAACTTCATTAATCTTCAATTAAGTCAAGTAAGAGGTTTACGACTTTGAACCTTATTTAAATATTATTTATAGTATTAATTAGTACTATTTGTAAATAATTATTATTTCAAACCAATCCCCAATCCCCCACATTTTATAAGTTACATATTTTCATAGACAAAGAAGGTAATCCTTATCCTTTTTCTTTTTTGGGGAAAAAATAGAGACATAAATAAACTGATTAAAACCTACACATAGTGAGTGATAAGGGTGGTCAGTGCTACTACCCTTCAGACCCACTGATGTCTTAGTGACTGACAGTGACCTGCTAAGCAGGTACCAAGAGCTGCGACCTTTAACCCTGGTGGGCTAAACTATATACTGAATAAGATTTGCAGGAAACAACTTCTCAGCGGACTGCATATCTTTTTTCGTGCATAACAGCCTATATTTTTATGTATAGCGTCACAAGAGTTAACCATATGTACAGATCGTCCTGCAGAAAAGGGACAAATTTCATGTTTAAAATAGTCAAAAAACATGTTTCGAAAAATGGTTTCCTGTAGAATCACAGACGTTTGAATAGGACTAAATGTTTCTTGAATATCTTTGAACTATCTTCAATTCGTTATTTCACATTTGAAATGTAATAATCTTAATGAGTTACTGCATATTGTATAATATTTCATCATAATCGTCATTTAGTGGAGTCGGTTATTTCAAGGTCATGTGTTATTCTATCCTGCAAAATTTTCTTCTTCTTCTTCGTCTTCTTCTTCTTCTTCTTCTTCGTCTTCTTCTTCTTCTTCTTCATCTTCTTTGTATACCAATCAGAAAATAATACAGTTACTCTTCAAGGAGGAACATGTTCATAGAACGTTTATATCTTAGTTTTAAATGTACAATTAATTACTATGCACGTTTTAGGACAAAGTTTTGATAAAGTTAATTAAATTTTAAATGGTTTGTTTATACTTTTCATATTTCAATTTTACTTTTTTAAAATCATTAATTTGAATACTTAGCAGTATTCCAACAAATACGATCGCAACATAACCCTATCAGGCATATTTTCTAATTTGCGTGAAGATAGCACAGTTTCTTTCAACTTGTTTTGAGCCTTATCTGCGATCAGGTCAAGTGTTCCTTTCACCATTGGTGAAAAAGTCCATTTAAGAATTTTATTCGTACACGAAGCAGTTCATTTAGAATTCCTTGCTTAGTAATCTTAATAGATTAAGTGTTAAGGCGAGAGACTTGTAATTGATGTATTATTTAGTAGTTAAGCCGGTGACCATTTGTATAATCTGCCCGAAGCGTTCGTCGGACTTAACTTTATAAATTGATTCATAATTATACACATAAATTACTCAGTGAAAAATATCTTGTACTAAAAAAAGTATTTTACATTACAATATTTCAAAAGACGTGTTCTATAACATGATATATTATGTATTAATATTATTATTGGAAAATATTGGTAATAAATCTTTATTTTACAATGAAAAACGTATTATAAGTATAATTTTGATCAGCTTTATGCACATTTATTAAAGAATGTTGTGAAATATTTCAATAAATTTCCATGTATTCATCAATTAAAATTATTATTTTTAAGTTTACAATATATTATGTAAATATGTAGAACTTGACGCCCAGGTACAAACTGTTTTATGATTTGTAATCAACTTGTTATTCCAGCATGAAAGGGTAATTTCTTTTTTTTTTTGAAAATAAATTAAAACTTTCCTAGGCGTGAAAATCATAATTTATTTTTGATATCTGTATATGTAATTATTGTTTTTTAACACGCTTTTATTAGCTTCACTTGTATGTTTGTTTGTTTCCTTGTTTGTTTGTAACCGACTCTTTGGACTCGATTTTGACCCACTTTAAACGGACAGATTTAATTGAAACTTTGTACACTTACGAAGAACTGGTAACAATACAATAATTTGATAAGTTTATATCATTATCCTGATCAGGATCGCCAGTCCTTTCCTCACGTATCCTCTGCGTGAGAGCAAGAGGCTTAATATTGTAAGTATATTCCGTGATTCTCAGTTCGGTCGTTGGCCGAGCGGGCAAGTCTTAGTCGACGCGAAACGATGGACTCCTCGGGCGTGAGTTCAAATCCCATGGCTGAAATAAAAAAAAAAATTTTTTTTCAGAAATATCTGTTGGATCGTAATATGTTATAATATCAGCATCAATAAGCAATATAAGTATAGTTTAAAAGAAACTACAAAACACGCTTTCATAGCACATCAAACTAAAAAGTGAAAAATAAATATAGTTTAAAAAAAACTAAAAAACGCGCTTTTAAAGCACATCAAACTAAAAAAGTGAAAAATAATTATTAATATAAACTCAAAACAATAATGAACGAAAAATACTAGTATTATTGTGAAAAAAGCGTGGGGCGCTTTGTGTCATATTTTTCGTATATCGAGCAACCCACGCTTTTTTCACAATAATACTAGTATTTTTCGTTCATTATTGTTTTCAGTTTATATTAATAATTATTTTTCACTTTTTAGTTTGATGTGCTTTAAAAGCGTGTTTTTTAGTTTTTTTAAACTATATTTATTGACGAACAACCACCTCTCAACACTTATTTCCCATTATATCAGTATAGAGCTGTTGGAAGCGTACAATGCAGGAAGCGATGCTTTCCAAAGTAATGAGACTAAATATTACCTAATAATAATAAATCAAATCTGAATCATATCGAAGCTTTTAATAAACAAGAAAGCACACAGAACATGTTGAAAATACCTTCCATTCATACGGATACGTGCTTCAGCTCTTCGTAGAAATGATAGATGGACACGCTCAAAAATTCCTGGTTGTTGGCGGTTTTTGTCAACTGCTTCTTGAATTAAATTCTAAAGTTCTTCATCATTTATAGAGCTTTTTATAAACTTCTGGTTTTAATGCTCTTAAAAGAAAAAAGTCCAGGGATTTAAATCGGAGGATCTGGCAGGCCAAACAAATGGAGCATCGTTTCATCTAGGAAAACAATTATTACAATTCTTCTCGTATCAAACGCAAAATATAACGGAGAACATTCATGCATTAACCACATCCTAGTTCTTCGTTGTACAGGAATATAAGATTCTGCCGACAATAAAGGTAAGTCATTTTCCAAAAACATCCAATATGACTCGCCATTTAATCGCTGAGGCAGGCGAAATGATCCCATAAGATTATCTCCTATAATCCCAGCCCAAATATTGATGGAGAATTTATGTTGGCGAGACCCCATATGAGTTGCTTGATTATTAACTTCTGCCCATAGATGTTCATTATGGAAATGGAAAATGCCATCGCGAGTAAACATCAACTAGCCTGTAATTAATACATTTGACACATAATTTGACCTGTAGGCCTCTTTTCGCAAAATCCATCTACAAAAACGACGTCGAGCGACATAGTCCACTAGTAAAATAACATGGACACATTGTATGTTTTAAGGCAGAGGTTTACGCCATCCTAGCGGTGGCAGATAGGGCTGAGGTTAAGAATGGGGCGGAACAGATAATATACATCTGCTCCGACAGCCAGGCTGCTCTAAAGGCGGTTCCCCCAGGACAAGATCAGCTCTTGTCCAGGAGTGTGGGGATGCTCTAGAAGAGCTGGCTAGGCATAAACAAGTGCGACTGGTATGGGTCCCGGGACATATGGGAGCTCCAGGCAACGAGAAGGCCGATGAATTGGCTAGACTCGGAGCCGAGGAACCCTGTCACGGGCCTGAGCCTATGTTAGGTATTTCAAGAAGGTAGGTCACAACGGCCCTCAATGAGTGGGCCCACGAGACACTGAGGACGCACTGAGGACAAACAGGGCCTGCAGGCAGACCCGAGATTTTGTGACGGGGCCGAACAAATCGAGATCCGCCTGGTTGCTGGGATGGAGTCGGAAAACTCTGAATCTCTTAATCGGTGTTCTGACAGGCCACTGCAGACTTAGGAGGCATCTATCATTGATAGGCATTGAGGAAGACCCTACATGTCCAAGATGCAGGAGTGATGAAGAGACATCTTACCACTTCCTGGGACAATGTGAACCGTTTGGGCGCCTGAGACACAGTATCTTCGGTTCTGAGGCGCTTCTAAGGGAGGAGATGAGCTCCCTCGCAATGAGTGACATCCTGACTTTCATCAGAAGGTCGGAAAGATTCGATGAAGGAGCAAGAGAAGCACATGGCTGAGGGGTCAGCTGGGGGTTGGTAAAAGGGCCTGTCTGTGGCCTACTTGCCAGGCGTCAGCCTCCCCCACCATTACCATTACCATTACCATGTTTTAAGGGTGCATAAGCTGTGACGTTGAGTATGGTGTACTACATTTTTTAATGTGCCCAGTTGCAATGCTGAATCCTGGCATCTCGTCGAATAAGTTTGGGATGTTTTGTTCCATTTGTGCAGTCCCCACATGATTATGTCGACCACCGTCATTCCATTTCATTACACTTGCGCATACTTTATTAAAAAGTCGCTTCAGTTGTGAAAATGTCTCTCACTCAAGCAGCCAGTTTATTTTGCTTGACAGAAACAACACCATATTAATTTTAAAAAAGCTAGATTTTCTTTCAACGCCATTTTTGTTACCACTTTCGCATGATCAACGCTACTAACAGCCACCAAATTAAAATTATCAGTCTTTTATAATATGCCAACTTGAATATGCAAGGCATTTACGGATCGTGTCTTACCGGTGTAGAACACACTGTATAGGCTGCTTTCAGAATTTTGTTACAGGACAATGTCATATTCTTTTTCAATGTAGAATGGCCTCCCGTGGTTTTGGTCAGGAGGTTCGAGGATACCCTGTACAATTATAAAATGTCCTCCAAATCAAAACAAATGTGTTTATCTTCTCGGTTCCACCATCAGTAAAATGGAAAGAAGTATATTAACTTTTACTTACGTATAATTACATCAAGTACTTAACTTACAAAAAGAAAATGGGATTAATGTATCATTTCTAATAATAACGATAAATTATAGCCACTAGCCCATTATAACTAATAGCTTGACCTACAACCATATGACCATTTTTATAGACAATGAAATTTTCATTGAACATGTATGGATATGAGACAGAAATACATTACAATTATATGTATAATTTCTGTTTAGAAGTCAATAAAATATCTTTACACGAATGGAATTGTTTAATACCAATAAAATTGCTCATAAAATAAATTATTTTCTGTGCTCGACAGAGTGAAAAGGAGTGTAGCTATATTGATTTTGATATTTACGTACAGAAATGTCACCTCTAGACAAGAATTCGTTTTGTAACCCAAGGGTGTAATTATATTTACTTCTTTTTTACATCACAGTGATGGACAAAAATTGTACTAAAGTAAAATATAAAATATTATTTCTTGTTTTTTTTTATTTCATTTCTATTTAAATATGTTATAGCCTAATAAAGAACATATTTTTTATTCATCACCATTCCAATCGTAAAACTACAAGGCTAGGGGAAAAAAGTTCGAATTTTAATTAGTGGGCATCATATTTATACATCGCCTATCTATAATTTATTTCTTGGTTGTCACCAAATCAAAAAATTCAAATATCTTATTGAGAAGGAACATAAAAATTCACCAGAACAACTACTGATTTTACACCATTAGCCAGTTTTTATAACAACTGTTGAAAGTTCTAGTGAAAAATTGCATAATTTAAAAGAATATATGATGCTCAAAAGGCAAAAAACACCATTAACATCATTAAAAATTAGCAATTATGTTGAAATTTTACCAACAAAGAGTATACAATTGAATGTCATTCTGATGTCAAGAAAAAATTCCGCTTCGTATGTAGGATCGCACAAAAATATTTAAACAAAAATATATCAAACTGTTCAAATACTAACACGAATTATACATTGTACTGATTCTGCGGTTGGCTCCTTGTGAAACATTATTAAATATTTTAAATAGACAAAGAAAATTTGCTTTTAAATGTTTCAAAATTGTATTTTCACTCTACACGTATTTCGGCTTTTTTAGGCTCTTTTCAAGAGTACAGATGAGAGACCTCTCATATGGCGCCCGTTTAGACTCTGATAGACATCAAAAGAAAATCGCGGCTCTCCTCACACAGCTGTATAGTGTTTTTCATGATATACCTCTATAATTTCTCATTCAAAACTATTTCTCTTTGGAAAGTCGTACACTTATGTTTTTATGAAGCTTTTCTACTTATTTTTTATGCAGTTTACATCCGAAAAGCGTTTTTACTCAAACATCTTGTATAGAAAAGCAAGAAGGTGTACCGTATACCTAAATAGGTTACGCCTAGTATAATGCAATCATTTCTTTTCTTAGTCTGTTAAACAATGTTAAGAATCCATGAATAAATTCATCTTTTTTAAATGGAGCATTGCATATAGCGGTCTAAATAAGGCGGAATAACTTTTCCACTGCAGCCTTTCGATGCAGCCCGGCCTTGAAAACAATGACCTCTTTTATTTCCAAACACCTACTGAGAACAAATCTGACAGTCATCATGCCAAAAATAACCTCAAAACAAATACACCTCTATACACGTTTGGTACGTGGTACCCGTCAATAGTGTTAGTACAATCTTATTATATTGTTCGAAGAACAAATAAGAATATTTAAATAAAACAATTCCGTCCATACCCAACCTGTTTGTGATGATGGAATCGAGACCGGCGATCATTATCAAATTATACATGAGTAATCAAATCAAATTAAAATTTCGCCTCGTCATAGGTTATAATATATTCACGGGTGAGACGAACATGTGTCTAACGAGCCGGTCGAATTATTGTTTGAACGACACCAACACAACTCGCTTTGCGTTCACGGGGTTCCTAGCGAGCTACCAGGACTTGAAAAGAAATATTTGGTTTTTAACGACAGAAATACAGAGGCGTAGGGTGATAGAAAAAAAGCCCCTAAAATATAATAGTGAAAACTTAATAACTCTTCCAAATTTCAGTTTTCAGTCTCTGTATCACTGGCGATTCTTCTATAGGGTCATTTGGTCAATGACCTCCCACATACAAATAAAAACATAGAACTATTGATTTTCTGAAGTTTAAAAAAATATAATATATATATTTTTAATATTCTTAAAAAATATATTAAAGTTTCTAGTTTATTCTATGCACAATACTATTCCAATATCTAGATCATTACATTATTCATTTATATAACTTAAAAATCTTGGGTCAATCCATAACGTGTCTCAAAGCTAGCTACGGACCGAATTTATAACGAATTATAGTGAAATAGACTTATGCGCGAATCGTCAGAAAGCAAAAAGAGACAGAAAACACTGGAGGGGACAATGTCCCTGACGACCCTGACACGGTAACGCACGAAATTTAGTACAGCAGTCGTTAGTCAGCAGTCTTAATGTTTGTCGATAAATTCTATCGCGTTGTTTTTAATGTTTTTATTTGTGAACATTTTATTAGTAAATCTCTACTTGTCGTGAAATTAAGTAAAACAGTGTTTTTGTGTTTACTATTAAATATGAGTGTTGTACAAAATATATTAAAACTGATAGATGGACATAAGTTGGGTTATGAAGACCGAGTGAAATTCAAAGGTGGTGGCCGTCCAAAACCTAATATGACGATAAAGCAAACATCTCTTGATAAAAAAAGAAGTTAATAGGTATGTTTAATTAAAAAAAGTTATCCTTCAGCAAATTTTATTCATTGTTACGCTCATCAACTAAATTTAATTTTAAAAAAAGCATCAAGTCAGGATAAAAGCATAAAATTTTTTTTTGCTAATTTACATAGCTTTTCTTCATTCTTTGGAAAATCGCCAGAAAAGAACAGCCGTGTTAGATAATGTTGTTAAGGTGATATTACCTAAAGCTGCTCCAACACGATGGAATTTTAATACAAAGTGCATAGAGACTGTTTATACCTATCGAACAGAATTATTAGATTGTTTAGAAAAAAATCATTGATAATGAATCAGAAGACAACACTCTAAACCAAGCTATTGGTTTAAAAAACTACTTACAAAATGAACATTTTCTTTACTGGTTAAATTTTTTCATTTAGTTATGCCTCATTGTGATATATTGTTCAATCAATTACAAAAATGTAATATCGATGTCATAACAGTTAATAAGTGTATTGGCGTTTTTAATAGTAAAATTGAAGACATCAGAAATAAAATTTTGAATAACTATTTGGAGGAGACATCCATGCAGTCTGCCCAGAGATGTAAAACGGAAGAATCAAAAAGGAGAATTTCATTAGAAGTTTGTGATATAATTACATCTGAGATCAAAAACAGGTTTGGCTTCAGTAATCATTTAGCAGTGTCTCAGTTATTTCACGCAAATCGATTTAATGATTATAAAAAAAAGCTTTCCTCAAGATATGTTTAAATTAGTTAAAACGGAGTATCCAGACATAAATCATTTTAAACTTAAAACTGAATTAGAAGTATTATATAGCCGAGAAGATTTTTCCAGTAGTGAAGGTGCAGTTGCTTTGTTACAGCTTTTTTATTAACAATAATTTGAGCAATACTTTTTCTGAAAGCGTCAAACTGTTAAAAATCTTGTGTACTCTCCCTATGACTACCGTCGAACGTTGTTTTTCCACCTTAAAAAGCTAAGCTCGAATATCTCTCTAGCTGTTTTGCGAGCAGTTTATAAACTTCTTCGCTTGTCTTTAACCTAGACTTGACCTTCCAATAATAGAAGGATATATATTCCTTTTCCCATTTTCTGACCTCGTCTTTTAGATATTTCACAAAACGGTTCTGGTTCGATGAATGATGATTTTGCACGTTCTCTTCTATTCTTCATGCCCTGGCACCCACATCAAGATAATCTTGTTGTTCCTTGCCAGTTGCTTTACCGTTTGTAGACATTCCTAGACTATGTTGGTAAACTTAGAAGGTTTGGTCATTGAGACAAAATTAAATGCAAAATTGGTAGTATTCAGTGTTCAATGACGATACCTGCTTTTGTTTTTGGGTACCAAATGTTAAGATAAGGGTAAGAGAATATGGGGATAAAAGGAGGATTTTAGAGTATACTCTACCACACAACACAAATCCCAGAGTTCATAATGGGATGTAATCTGGTATAGAGGTATGTCACCCGTTTTATCCATTTAGACGTCTGAGGGTATATCTAACTACTCATAATTTAAATAATAAAAGCGGTTGAAAATGGCATTTTCCAATAAGATAATGTGCAAATATTGAGGATCTTAAGTGCCCAATCAAATCTCAAGGTTCAGCGCAAATAGAACATGGCATACAGTGGGTCCGTAACGTATGAAATAAATTCATTATTTTTTAAACCAAAAATATTTAAAAAAAAAATCATCGGATACGTCGATTTTTAATTTCAATTGCGCACCTTCTTTATTATTATTATTTTTTTTTGTTATTTCAGTACTGTTTCCGTTATGATGTCATCGATACTTTTTTAAAAGAACACCCTGTATATTTCTCCATTTTTGGATTTTGATTCATCTGCTGATTCCAGAAATGTACACTTAGGTCGAAAATTGAAAGATACGGCCATTTTGAATATAAGAATTTACTAATTTTTCATGTTTTGTTTGAACAATAGTCACTAGAACTACCGGTTAGTTAATAATAAAAGCAATTTATAGTAAATATTCGAACTATACTCCTTGTTGTAGCTAACAGTATCCTAAACGATAAATAAAGTGTTGCTGAACCTTGTTGATGGTTTTCTGAGAATGTTGTTTATTTTTGTTCTAATTTTCTCTTTTAATTCAACAATGTTTTCCAGTTTGGTTTTATAAACTTAGTTTTTTAGATGGCCTCACAGAAAATAATCTAATGGATTGAGGTGCGGTGACCTTGGTGGCCATTCGATGGGTCCACGTCAACCAATTCACCTGTTAAGAAACATTTGGTCAAGATGCCTTCGAACGTCTGCTGCATAATGGTGAGGCGCACCATCCTATTAATACCATAGGCTTTTGTCAACATTTCCAGGATTAATTCTACTAGGAAATGAATTTAATAACGTTGGGAAAAGATGCTAGTCCGTTTACAGTTCCATCGAAAAAATGATGATTCTGTTTCTTACAATTCTCGCCCACACATTTACAGTTTGTGGATACTGTGTGCTGCTTCCACATCCATCGAGGGTTTTCCCTTGCCTAATATCAACAATTCTGACAATTCACTTCACTATTTAGTTTGAAAGTGCATTCATCGGAGAAAATAGTATTTTTTATCGGAAGAGGATCAGCATTGCACATATTCGTCATTGTTTCACAAAATTGTATCCTCCGATCTGGATCATCATCACTTAGTTCTTGCACGAGCTGAAATTTATAGGGATGCTATTTTTCTAATTTTAATACTGGATGTACTGACGTTTTAGTAACATCATAATCGCGACTAACCTGGCGAAGAACGCATTATGGATAGAACTAGGTACCTAATTTGGGCCTGAATTTAAGTCAACTTTAATCTTTATTTGCTTTATCTGATTGTATTTACAATTTCTTTACCCCGTAAACGCCCTACAAATATTTTTTAAACTAATCGAAGAAAGTTTTTCAGTTTTCTTTTTTATTTTAAATGTTGGCGAAATCTCAGAAATAAATAATGATGAATATTTTTAAGAATATTGTGAAATATTATGTTGTTTTTTTTTATCAAAAATTGTTTCTTAAACGCTACCGAATCAAATAATCCACGCCCATATGCTTACCAAAGACATCTTCAAAAGGAACGTTTAAATTATAATTTGACGTGAGGCTTACCTGCGTCCAGCAACCTAAGGTTATTATTAAGTATTTGCAACTTTGACTAATTTAAGGCAGACTTTAGACACCGCTTGAAGCTCTAACGAACTCGATTCTCGCTGCAATTATTAAACGAACGCATGGGATCGATCTCTATGGAAATTAGGAAGGAATTGAAGTTTGAAGTCATAATAGTAATTACACTTCATTATTGGTTCTCACGATCTTTAACTACTCCGGCTTGTAACGTTTTTTAGATTTTTTTATGGGCCCTCTCGTTTCAAATTTAATTTTGCATATTTTATGATTTCTGGAATTACTGCCAGGTTCTCGAATTAAATAAATTGCTTAATTTTATGAATTCATTGATTTTCAAACTAGACAGTATTGGCACGGTATGCAAATCCCTTTAAAATATTCTGATCGCATTTCAAATAATGTAAAGCGACTTTTTGTGCAGGTAAACAGAATCATAAAATGTCAATGAAAATATTAACTAACGTTTGCGTGGTTTAATGTTTTAAATATAACACAGGGCTGATATATAACATCAGAATGAGAAAAAAATCCTATAGACATGGATTAAAAGATGCCCATTAGCTTCTTGGCATACAGGGTGCGGCAATTGTGCGTCCGACTTCGATATGTCGAGTTCTATGATAGCTAGAAACTTTATTTAAACACATAAATTAACTAGACAAAAAAGTCTATAACCGGAAATTATTTTCGAATATACAGGGTGAGCCAAGACGATTGTACAGGGTCAACTAACATTTTTTTTAAATGGAATGCCATGTATATCAGAACCTTTTTTCAAACCACTTTGTGGCTTCCTTCCACTCCTGTATTATTATTGACTCTCTCCCAACCACTTGGATATAATGATTTTTTTTTGGTTGAAATTATCCCATTTACATATATATATTAAAAAAAATTACTACAGTCACAATTATCGATTTAAAAAAAATATATGTTAGTTATGAGACATCTTTTAGGAAGTGAAAAGGGCTGAGTGTCATCACACAGATGTCTCATAACTAACATATTTTTTTTAAATCGATAATTATGACTGTAGTGATTTTTTTAATATACATGGGTAAAAGGCATAATTTTAACAAAAAAAAAAATCTTTATATCTAAGTGGTTGGGACAGGCAATAATAATATAAGAGAGGAAGGAGGCGACAAAGCTGTTTCAAAAAATGTTCTGCTATACATGGTATTCCATTTAAAAAAAATGTTAATTGACCCCTTAGAATCGTCTTGGTTCGCCCTGTATATTCGAAAATAATATTCGGTATAGACTTTTTTGTCTAGTTTATTTATGTTTTTAAATCAAGTTTCTAGTTGTCACAGAACTCGACATATCGAAGTCGGATGCACTATTGCCCCACCCTGTATAATATATTAATATTTACAAATTTTGTGATCAAAACAAATTATACCAGGGACAAGCTATATGTGATATTTTATTCCCACAAAAAAAACAGTGAAATGAAGAAGCAGTATTAAAGGGGACTTTCCATGAAGCTTAATTCTGAGCAGGTCTAATTGTCTAATTGTCATGAGTTCTAATTCCCACTACTCACTCTTTATATCCATTAGGTTTTGTGATTGATTTATATCGACTGATAAAAAAATCCCATGTTATCTAAATTCCACGAGTTCTAATTCCCATCAAATCTAATTCCAACGAGATGTAAATTTCCAATGCCATTTTCCCATGAGATCAAATGCATCACCCTGTATTATCTGTTCGGCTTTCCGATTACGTTTTAACTTTGAAATATACTTAAAAATACCGATTTAAATATCCGACGAGATCTAATTCCCAGAGATCTAAATCCCATGAAATCTAAATGTGACGTTGCCTTACATACTGAAGTAATATATTACGTATGCAACATTCCGAGGCGTAGGGACAATTAAAACAGCGGACTCAATACGCTGGTTGTCAAAATAAGGCGGGCTACAACAGGAAAATGAAAATATACTGATTTTAATAAAAGTGTCATGGGGTTTATTATTTTTTACTGTAAATACGATTTTCTATTCTAAGATGTATAGAGATGTTATTGGATTGGAAAATGCACTCAAATTGCTTGGGTTCAAAACCGGACAGGATCAAGTCAACGAGGTAAAGTAGATGAGCGGACCTGCTCATGTCACCATCTTTCGAAAGGGATGTAAGACTATGTACTTACGATGTGAGCACGTTAGCGATCCTTATCCTACAACAAAGTAGGGGTTGCGACAAAATTTCCAAGTTATGGGTCCCACCGTTCACACGAACACTGGTGAGTTTATTTCTTGACGTCACTAATTGGTCTTGGTAGCGGAAATAGGCCGATATTAAATAAACACACCACATATTCACCACATAAATTAGACAACCCTCAAATCCGAATCGGAAGCTGGAGCTGCACGGGCGAGCATTAGACTGTTGAAAAATCGCGGACACACAACCACTCCCTTCGACTTTGTCAGGGTCGAAGTCGGATTTGAACCAAGAATTAGGCAGACAGTAAAACCAGCTACGTTCGTCACTCAACGCTCTAACCCGCTACGATACCGAGCACGGTAGCACAGGTAAATAAGTAGTAAAAAAATATAATAAAAATATGACTTGAAATGAGGTGGATCCTTTACCAATTTTTTGTTTTTTGATATGACGACACTATTACTGAAGTTTATTAATTACAAATGGCACCTGGCGTCGAATGACACTTCAATGTATTTAGTTTAAAAAATATGCGTACGCTTCTCATGGGAATTAGATCTGGTGGGATTTACATTTCGAGTATTTAGATCTTATGAAATTTTTAAATCGACGTATTCAGAAAGCCAAATATGTACAGGGTGAAGTGTAAACTGGTTTAAGTTAGATCTTGTAGGTTTTAGATCTCATGGGATTTACTTCTCGAACTCTTTAGATCCTATGAGATTTTGTAACCGGTGTTTTAATATTTGCTTCCATGATAAAACACATTCGAGGGGCCGAACAAATATAAAAGGTGATGTGTGATGTGAACAATAATTTCGAGATATTTAGATCTCGTGGAATTAGATCTTATGGGATGTAGATTTTATGGGACATACTCGCATCAAATAAAATTAATTTTTTTTAAATATTACCCTCTTAAAGTTGACCTAAGAATTATATTTATATTAAGGTGACGTTTTCAACAAGTTGTCTACTTTAATACAATAAATCCCTGTTCTTTTTTTTTCTGTTGATGACAACCAAAAATTTTTTTTATTAATACAAAAATAACTAATGAAATGAAATCCCTTAATTTGCATTCTCTATTAAGTCGAGTGAATGAAGGTTTTTACTTCGGAACCGACAAGAACGGAACCGATTTTGATGAAACCTTTTTAAAATGTTTGTTATACCACATTATTTGAAATCAGAAAAATTCCGGCTGTCGGACTCAATTTAAATCTATGTTGTTTAAACAATTACAGAAAATTTATATAAAAAAAGAAATTTTTTTTCGATAATATTTAATCAAAGGTGATTTTTTTGAGAATGTAATATAAGAAATAATATTTGAGTAAATAAGCAACAAAATTTTCATTGAAAAATGTTATTTGTCAATTAATTAAATAATTTGTTTAACAAATTAACATTTGAACACAAACATATATTTATAATTAGTGTGTGTAAAAAATAAATGAATTATATGTATTTTTACTTTCTTATACCTAATATAAGGGAGTTATAGTAATCGTGATTTTTTTTTACCTCGAAATTTTGATTGATATATACGTTGTGAATCCTTCTGAATCCATTCTGCAATATTAAATTTGGTGAATGTGGTACCACCAGAAGTGACAAAGAATAAAAGAAGAAAAAAGATACAATTTCGGGGGAAAAAAATTAAAAATTTTAATTGCATTTCAGTACGAATTTCGACGAATTATAATGAAGAAACATAACTTTTGAAAAGAAATCTGTCGGCATGTCTGTAGTATTGCGACAGAGCCACTGTTTTTGAAATATAGCTTTCAAATTTAGTACACGGTCTAAAGACCAAAGACAAAGATAAATTTGGTGATGAGCAAAATTAGCCAGCTGAAAAGAGGTCTACGGGACCCGAACTCTTTTGTATTTGCCTTGATAAAAAAATATATTATGTCTACTATATCAAGCCAATAAAATATATTTTCCAAGTACTTAAATAAAGCTGAAACTGAAATTTTTTACACATTTGACCTCATATAATGGGGTTAATATAAATTTAGCAGTTTGACATTTGAAATGTCTAATTTAGTTACAAAAAGTCAATGTCAATAACAAAAAATTATTAAAATAAATGGCATGAATTATTATTGACAGTATCGAATGTCACTGATAATGATAATGAAACATTTCAAGGTACGCTATTAGTATTTTTTGAGTTATCGCGGATACACACCACACACACGCACGCACGCGCCCACACGCACGCACGCGCCCACACGTACGCACACACGCACCGACAAACATCATTCGGAAAACAGTCAGAATGGATTCAGGAGGGTTCAAAACGTATATATCAATCAAAATCTCGAGGTCGAAAAAAATCACGATTACTATGCTTCCTTATGTTAGGTATAAGAACGTAAAAATTATTCCCGGAAAATTCCCGGAGAACCCTTATTTTGACGTGTTCATAATCTGCGATTCGAAAAACCCTCTAGGTAATATTTTCTCGTCGAAAATCGGACCTAATATATGAAACCTCTGAATTATACAGAAGTTTAAAAAATTGTCTGAACGATATTTATGGCAATCTCTAAATTTTTCTTTTTCATCCTTGGGGCATACTATCACATAAATAATTCATGGTTATCTAAACCTAATTATCTAACTGTGTTTTTTAGATAACCAAGAATTATTTATGTGGTAGTAAGCCCCAGGGAAGAAAGAGAAAAATTAATAAAAAAATTCAAAATTTTCAAAATTATGGTTCCAGAAATTTAATCCGACCGCAGGAATATTTCTGATTTAAAATAATGTAGTATAACAAGTGTCTTAAATTGGCTCAGTTTTTTTGGGTTGTGAGATTTTGAGGTTTTTTTTTTTTTTTTGGTTTATTGACTCGACTATAATAAGAAATAATAGACAGATTTGCTTAGAATTTTACTTTCTAAATTTGCATCTTGTTTAAAATTACATATTTGTTTTTATTTTTAATTATCATTAACAGAAAAGAAATAATAACGATTTATAGTTTATTAAATAAATATTTATTTAGTAAACTTTGCCTTGAGGTTGAAATAACAATATGATGTATTTGTATCTACGAGTATATTTCATATGTATGTATGTTGCAAAAATGGAGAATATGTTGTCATAATTTTGATAAAACTTTACTTGTATTATTTAAACATTCGAAGGGCTATGACTAATTGACTACACACCACGTCTTGTTAAACAGAGCCCTAAATTATTTCGTTAAACGACGTCCGGTTATTCATTTCCAATGATTTAAAATCAGTAAAAATAATAAGCATTCAGCTAGTTACAGGATTTAAAATCTGTTCAGATCATTCCGAGAAAAATTCCGATAATAAAAAATGTCAAAACTGCAACAACTTTTAAATACGGTGTAATAAAATAAGACGAGAGCATCTCAAACTAGCCTTGTAAGTTATGGCTTGCACAGCGCGAGACAGACCGGGCCAAAGCGGCCCTTGTGGTCCTTGCCTTTAGAAAAGCCTTCTCTCAGACGGTGCAATAACGTGCGTCGTAAAATTAACCGTGCGCACTGTACAATGCAATGCTCGAAAACGCATAAAAGTCTGCATAAATAGTCTCGGATATCCAGGTGGACGGAGCTGGACCACCTCCCCGAGATGCCCAGTTATGCAGATATTGGCATTTGCAATTACCGTTCGAATTAACGGAGAGTGTGGGCTGCTCTTAGTACTTAAAATTCGCACATATTTCATTTATTTGTAACAGAATATGCTCATTTTCTCTTGATGGATGAAATTTGTTGGCCCCGTTGTCTGCCTAAACGTCAAATGGTAGTTAACCCCAATGTTAAGGTACCACAGGTAATTGTTACAGTAATGTACAACTACTTTTAGATTTAGGTGAGGTGCAACACAGGACAATGTGATGTGTGTACAACTTCTTATAATGCGCGACGGATATTAACTGTGACAGTCAAAACCGTAGACAAATCTCTACATGTATGAGGAAAAATAAGATATAATTTTAAAAACAAAGACAGAATTCGTGCGGTTCAATAGTCAAACAAAAGGGAATCATGCCATATACTCAAAAACGAAACACGAAGCAGCTACGGACAACGGTGATTTCGAATTATTTTTCCTCATCAGCGCAGCTTATTTTAAGGACATGGAATGGAGCATATCATTATATCAACTAAACAAAAGATGGAAAGTATAGCCACAGTTGACTCTAAACAAGCCGTGAAGTAACGAAAAATGACAACACTCTCGAGGTCCTATTAGTTTGCGTTGAATGCATTAGACATTATAGCCCAGTCACATTAGAGATTTCACCTCGGAATGAGAGATAATAAGCTGTAAACTTGTATAAACCTTTATTTTGGCGTTCTAAAAGTTGTCTCAAAAGTCTCATAAAATCTCGTGTCCGCGTCTTAAGATATTCAAGGTCAAAGGTCACAAAAATCGTTTTTTGCAAATATCTCACTTCCTATGGTTTTAATGCCATTTGCATTTATTATAATAATTGTAGAGAAAAAAATTCTCTACAACTTTTGTCCCAAATATTTTTTTATATACTCAACCGTTTTTGAGATAGAGGGCAGAGAGCGCGCCGCGCTTACCTATTCACAGCATAATGCAAGGTCAACCGTAAGTCCCGGTAAATAATACGCCGTTAAAGTCTATAAATCATTAAAAAAATATATCATTATGAATAATATGCATTGTTTATTAATTAATACATTATATTTAATAATATTTTTCATTTATCGAATATATATTTGTTTCATATTACTTACCTTTCCGTGTAATCAAAAAATTGTTGAGTGGAATACTTTAAGTATATTTTAATTATATTCTAATATATATGTTAATTATATTTTAAGTAGAAAAAAGAATAGAGTGAATACATTTTAATCATATCTTTATTTAGAAATACTTTTTCATATATTTATTACAGTTGAGGTTCAAATGTGGGGAGCTTTTTCAAAAACTTTTATAATTAGAAGGACTTGATGAAAATGACCGTTCTCGTATCGCAGCCATTATTGCATGACATTGATGTGCATATCGTTTTTAAATTATCTATTTTTCCATTTCTATTTTTCATTATGACTTCTTGTAAAAAATGCATTAAAGTTTTTGGTATTTCTTCTTTAATATCATCTAACATTTTACTTGGAGGTGGATAAGACTTGGTTTCAATTATAGATGATCGAATATCTTCCCTAATAATAGCTGCAACAGCTTCGACAATCCGTAACCGTCCTTCTTCGGGATCCCTCCTTTTCTATTATCGTACCAAGCTTTTGATAGTATATTAGCTTGTGTATCACGAAAAGATATGATAGTAAATGATCTTTACTTATGATTATTATGTCTGTCAAATATTTTTGTTAGAAGTTTTGTAATGATAGTCTTTCTCTGGTACAACTCAGGATATCTTTGAGCTCTTTCAATGTTGTGATCCATCATGATTTTCCATATAATTAAAAATCTCTTCATTGCTTGTGTGACTTGATAATCTTGGCGAGGCTTCTTATCAGTAGTAGATGGTACTCGACTTAAGGATTTATAAGACTTAAAACGCGTATTATTTACCGGGACTTCCGGTTGAAAAGTATTTGCTGTGAATAAGTAAGCGCGGCGCCGCTCTCTGCCTTTCTCAAAAATATTAGTATGATTGGGAAAGAAGTTGTGAGAATTTTTTCGTCAATGTTTTATAAATGGTAAATGCGCATAAAACTTTAAGAAGTAGATATGTGCAAAAAATCGATTTTTTCACTTTTGACATACTAGGACGGACACGAGATTTTATGAGACTTATGAGACAACTATAATGAACACAAAAAAAAGGTTTATACAAGTTTACAGCTTATTATCTCTCATTCGAGGTTGACCATTTGTTGGCAAGTCACTGGATTATTAGTTATTTGGGTGTTCCGGGCATTTTACTTAATTTTGACCGGTAGTTCAGGGTTACAGGTCGTGAATAAGCACTTAGATTGATTTGAGTTTCTCACCAAAATCTGCTTTGCGCAACTTTTGCAAGTACCAAATAATTAAAAGTTGACTTTAAAAGGTAAAATAACGTTAAAACTTGAATTCTGTTAGAAGGAAGTCGAATAAAAAAAAATTATTTAATAAAAAATATAATAAACTTGTAAGAATGTATCACAAAAATTTAAATAGACTAAGACCAAGAAATAAACAAAAAAAAAGTATTGATGTGTACAAATATTCTTCTGACCAAATATAAACGTTCATTGGGGTCGAAGATACTTACTAAACTACAAATGGATTAGTTAATCGAAGAATCCACCTTCGGGTAAGCTCTGAATGGGTGTGTCAGTTTCAATCACCACTGTAGTACTGCATTACCCTTGAGAAGAAATGCCCAGGCTGTATACAAACTATGCTTTTCGGCTCCACCCAGTACCTATCTAAATGAATGTGATGTGATGTCGATACCCAGTTAAAAATTGATCCTTCTGGATATGCATCCCATAAAAAGGGAATATTTCTTATGAGATTTGTCTTCAGAACTATCGTCAAAACAAGGAAAGCTGTGACGTTTGAATATGTCGAGCTAGTAGACAAAATGTGGGATTTTAATCCTCACATATAATGTAAAAAGTATTTTGCAGAGTATACAATATAGGAACGGTATCCAATTACTTTTAAGGAGTTGGAAGACTTCCTTAACAACTGAATATCAAGAAAAGTTTCTTGGTTAACATACGGAAAAAAGTATTAATCTAGATAATTTTATTTGGATTTTGTAAATATATAGAAGAAAGTGAAATAGGTTTCACTGTATGTTTTATGGCATGGTATTGCTCAAAAGAAGATAATCTTTAAGAAAATAGCATTTTATCATACTAGACAGACAACATAGAAAAGAATAAAATGAAAATAAAAATTTGCTAAATATAAAACAATTGTGATAATTCAAATTAAAGGTAACGTTAAATTAAATTATTTATTAGTTCCTCGTAGAGGTAATAATGAATTCCAGATAAAGTT
Source organism: Rhamnusium bicolor (assembly GCA_029963845.1). Lineage (NCBI taxonomy): Eukaryota > Metazoa > Arthropoda > Insecta > Coleoptera > Cerambycidae > Rhamnusium > Rhamnusium bicolor. The sequence goes on from JANEYF010003760.1 coordinate 38,493, forward strand.
AAATAAAGATATTTAGCTTGACTATATATTTGACTGCAAATCAAAAGTTAACTTGCCAGATAACTCGGTATCTTTGGCAGACAACTAGGCAAGGCTCCACTAGAGCAGCGTTCCTGACTAAATACTAAGTAAACGTTCAAGTTAGCACTCGCTATTTTAAATTTAGAAAAACCTTACGTTACTGAGGTCTGGTTGGTAAATATATGCACTGGTATAAAACGATCCACCACAAAACAAATGCTCCACATTAGGTAATTCTCACAAAGGTTATAAACAAATAGGTTTAGTCCAAAAAGGTGTACCAATCTTCAAATGTCACCAGTCACCACTTTTTCCAGAGTTACCAACGTAGCCAAGTGACCTAAAGCATCAACAGACAAAGACAGAACAACTAACTATGATACAAAAATGGCGACATCCGTTGCCGAGTAATTCTAAAATTTACAATAACCGAAAGTTAGTTTAAATTAGTACACGAAATTATTACAATAACAAAGAGATATTAGATAAATTGCCAACAAGATACGATAAAATGGATATTAATCAATATTAATGATGGCTGTTCCAAAGAACAACCAAAGTGAACTGATCACCGAGAAGCAAATTCGCCCAAGGAGTAAATTAAGATAAATACGGTACAATATTATTATGAAAATTACCTCAAAGGAACGTTAAATCAATATACCAACTTTTTAAATAATGATGATCATAAAATTACACGATAATACCAGGAAACATATCAATTTTACCAGACGGCTGAACTAGAGAAATCAGTGGCGCCACCTGAACTGAATTTTTCGCGGAAAACTACAAACTGGAATAAAATGGTTTGCAATTTCGTTACAATACATTCAAGAAAACAAAATGAGGTTTAATGGATGCGACATTTTCCTGTAGCTATTCCAATTCAATAATTTTCCAGTATGTATCTAACCAAGGTGATCAAAAGTACCTATAATAATTTTAATAAAATAATATTCAACTTGTCTTTCGGTAATAGACTGTTTTGTTTTTTGTTGAGAATTTATTTTACTTTAGTGTATTTATTTCTTCTAAGATTTTCTCATCTAAATTTGTATTGTTTTTTTTTTCTTTAAAATCCATTTTTATTTAGTTTATTATAGTTTGTTTTTTTGTTGAGAATTTATTTTAATTTTATTTATAATTCCGATGAAATTTTCATGTAATACTTGTAAAAAAAAGCGTAAAACTACAGTGTTACTAATTTTAATATATCGTCCATAAACTTTCTCACCCTCCACAAGAAATTATAAAAAGTACATTTTTATTTGTTAAACTGTTCAAACCAGTATTTGCATTTCTTTTTTTGCTTTTAAGTGTATCGAAGATATTTCATTTCAGTGACTTTTACAATACTTTAAAGTACTCAAGTGTAAACTTAATGCAAATGTCAAATGGGTGTGAACTGTGAAATTAAATGAACGTACAACAGTACAAAGACGTGGAAATCTGATGCTTTATGTTTTATTCAAAATCACTTTAATGTGTAGATTTTCCGTTCAGGCACTTTAATAGAACCGTTGCTTGACAATGCTTTAAACAGCAAAAACTTAATGCAAGTATTATCTAGATTTTCAAAAATTGAATCATTCACACAGTTTCTGCTCCATATAAAAATTGAACATGTACAGGATCGGTTACTAGGTTAATACTGTTGCATGTTTGCTGTCACTACTTCTTTAACGAATTAATAATTGACACTAATGACTTAATGAATGACTTACTTATAACCACAATTAAACACTTAGAAATCACTACTTTCGCCTGTAACTTATTTCTTCTTTACTATGACAATTCCAAATCATTATTACGCCCCTTGACCTTATGTACCTTATATATCCATTTATGTATGATCCAGAACTTGATTATTCCTGACACTTCTCGAACAATTCTAGATCTTTCTTTATGTCCAGCCATCCCTGGCTATTTTATTTAAGATTTAATGCTGGTAACGCCTCAAACATTAGGGCCAATGGAATCTTCCCAGTTGGATCTAGATATTCTTCCAAGCATTGGGGCCAGATGGAATCTTCCCAGTTGGATCTAGATATTCTTCCACTACATTTAAGAGTAATTTTTTACGGATAATCTGGCACTGGGATGTGTTCCCCTGGCCTTGAGGTCAGTTAAAGTGGCCCCAAAGTGGGAAAAAGGACTACACAGCTGCCAAATCCTTTAGGGCGGTCAGTCTCAATTCCTTCCTTCTAAAAGCACTGAAAAGGATAGTGGACAGGTATCTGTTGGAAAAAGACCTAGCCAGGTACCAAGAATCAGCACACATATAGACGAGGGATGTCCACGGGTACAGCCTTACACCGGCCGATTTCTAAACAGAATGCAGGTAGCCTGTAGTATAATAGAAAGATGGTATGGCGAAACAAGTCGCTCAGCTAATCCCACCAAGACTGAGATGATCTTTTTCCCTAAGAGAAGAAAACCAAAGGATTTTAGGGCATCAATCATCTATGGTAAACATCTTGCGCTCATACAGGAGGTTAGATACCTGGGAGTAACCCTAGATAATAAACCCTCATGGGGGTCGTAGATCGACAACGTCGTCAGGAAGTCGACTGCGACCTTCTGGCAATTGCGCCGTGGGGTAGGTGGGAATTGGGCCTCAACCACGGACCTGCAATGACTGTATATGGTGTCAGACCAAAATCCCAGTAAGGATCTGTGGCCGAGCGTGGACAGAGGGATCACCTCCCGAAAGTTGGTAAAATCCCAGAGCCTAATTTGCCTAAGAATCACTGGCGCGATGATAGAAATCGTTTTGTAAAATTTTGCGGAAAAGGTTTTGTTCCATTTTTTAAACACTTGTAAAATTTCAAAGCACAGCGTACAAATCAAATTTGCACTAATTGTTCCTTTTTTAAGACCAATTTGGAGTGTAATTATTTAGTTGGAACAAAATGTCACTCCTATTCTGTATATACACCACTGGTTTTATCATAACGATAGCTTATCTTCGGAAAAATAATGTCTTTCTAAGAAAATATGCTTAATATTTGTCGGAATGTTATTTGCGGCAATTTCTTAATTTTTCTTTTTCTTTCTTGGAACTTACTACTTCATGAATAATTCTTCTAAGCTTGGTCATCTAAAAAATAGTTACCCGATATGATACTGAAAGAATAAATCTCTACGCATGTGAGTTCAAGGGAACAGTGAGATGGTAAATAATAATATAATTCCCTAACGTTTCGGAAACTTTTCAAAGTTTTTTTAGCTTTTGTAAAATATGTGCAGTGCGAAACACGACACATATATTATTTATTTTTATGATGTTCATAGATACATAGTTGATACATAAAACTATACAATATTAATTTTGTTCAGATCTTCTTTTAACATCGGTAACCATGTTGCACCAAAATTTGCAGATCATTTGGATAAACATTTCTCCACATCTAATAATATTGCTGATTCATTCAAAAAAATATATTTTGATCGAAAATTTTGAATTTGTATAAAATTTTGAAATTTAATTGTTTCATTGTGCAAATTTCAAAATATCATAACTTTACAAAAAAAATCTAAATTTTTTAAAATCGAAAAAACGGGTTGATAAATTTTCTTCCTGATTATAAAAAAAAAAATTGTGCAAATGCATGTTTTACTAACGATCTAGAAATAATCTGGGCGTGTTGCTTCTTTTTTGCACCTTTTTTTTGCAAAACTTCTTCATTCCGTACTGATTGGCCTTGCTTTGAAGTATTGCTTCGATTCCATGCTCCAATATTGAGATATGGCATAACTTAAATCCACCAAACGCCACTGCTTGCCCAGATGAGAACCAAGAAATTTTATATTTTAAGAACGGATAATATTGACAAAATATCCTATCATGTGGTATCTCGAAATTTATATAACTGTTTCATTATTGTTTGTTGCATTATTTTATGCTGGTGAAGTTACTACTATATTATCAGCACATTATTAAATGACCAGTAGTTAATTTTGGTGATTGTTGATGTGTAACATAAAAAGTAGTGGCCCTAAGGCAATGCCTTGGAGGACATCAAACAAGATGTAATGAATATCTGATGGAACGTCACAAATTTAAAATGTTAGTAAGTAAATACGTAATTTATTAAATAGGCAAGCCTAATATAATATAAAAATACAAATACAGCGTATAAGTAATATAAAGTAAAAACATTCAATTGTGTTTATCAAAATTTTAACCATATTAAAAGAGAATTAGATAAACATAAAAATAAACTTAAACATTAAAAGATACTGTACTTTATATAGCAAAGAAATGTACATTTACTTTAAACAATAAAATTGGGTAGGTTGTACAATTCAAATATTGAATATTGCGATAAACAATAAATAACTGAAATTCGTACTTAAAAATTAAATTTTAAGTATTCGAATAATTACAACAATATATTGAAGACATTTGATTTATGTTCAACGAAAAGACTTCAGTAGCATTTTAAATAATCAGTTTTCGTTTGAAGACCTTGACCGGTACAGGATTCATTATACTACTAGGTAACAAGTTATATTGTAAAATAATGTTTTTGTGCTTTACTTGATTTTACTTTTTTTAAGAATAATAGACTTCTACCTCTGGTTTCATAATCATGCACTTCACTGGTATATGTAATAAACTGGTTAAAAAAAGGTGGCAACTGATTATTTATATTTGTAGACTATAAAGATCATTGTAAAATATTTTAAACGAGTATTCACTGGTATCCATTGTAGTGTTTCTAACATCAAGTTTATTGGAGTGTACTTGTTACATCTCAGAAAAATGCGCATACCTCTATTTTGTAATTATTATATTTGTTGTATTGAATCGTTATTAAATAAGTATAAAATACTAGCATAATAATCAAAATGAGGCTGAATAATAGATTTATAAAGTATAATGTTCGTCATTAAAGACAAGTTTTTCGACGCTCTTGGGAAAAAAAATAGTTTTTTAGATATTTTATTTTTTATGTATTTGAAATGTTCTTTAAAGTTCAAATTGTTATCAAGAAAAAATCCCAAATATTTAACGTTTCTGACAGTTTCTATATATAATTGTTGACATTTGAGGTTGATATTTAAATTAATATTATATATATTTATAAGTTTTTGTTATAATCATAGCTTTAGTTTTATCAATATTTAATTTTAGTTTGTTAGTGTTTAGGTATTCTTCAATTTTAATTCGTTGTTTATTTTTCCCACGGCCGCATCTAAATTTGCATCTACAACGGCTATCAGTGTATTGTCAGCAAATAAGTGTACAAAATCACATAATGTACATTTAAGAAAATCGTTTAAATAAATGATAAAAAGAATTGGACGTAGTACACTGCCTTTGGGCACTCAAGATTTATTTTCTAAAGGAGGCGAAAAAATATTATTAACTTTTGTAATTTGAAAACGGTTTGTTAAATAATTTTCAAACCAGCGAAGTACAATTCCATTAATACCATAATATTTTAGTTTTTCTAATAACAGATGTCTGTCAATTGTCTCAAACGCCCTCTTAAAATCAAGAAATATTGCTACAATATATTTATTATCATCGATACTCCGAATCTACTTTGAAATGTTTAATTATAAAGCCGTTTCGCAAGAATATTCTTTTCTAAATCCTGATTGGTTTAAAATAAATAAATTATTGCTATTAAAATAACTAAGTAGTTGTTCATATACTACTAGTTCTAAGATTTTTTTCTATTGGTGGAAGTGTATTGATAGGTATAGAATTAAAAGAATTATTACTGTTTTTAATTTTTTCTATAGGAATAACTGTACTTATTTTTATTTTTTCTGGAACTATACCGGATTGAAACGATGCATTTACAAATTGTAGTAATGCTGGTCCTGTTATATTAAAAGATATTTTAATCATACCCCCACTTGAAACTTCATGATAATTTATTCTGTTGTCAAGTTTTTTAACTATTTCACGTAAAGCATTAAGATCTAATAATTTAAATTCTGTAAATGCAGGGAGTAGGAAATTATCATCAGCAGTCAATTTATTTACATTCGGTATAGCTTGAGAAATATCTCTGACTCGATATAAAATAATTATTAAAATTGTCTATTTGTTTTTCTCCTTTAACTTCAACTAAAGAATTGTTTTCATCCCTAAACAAAATTGCGTTATTTAAGAGTGATTTATTTTCTGCTTTTACTAATTGTTTTAAAGTTTTCCACATCTTTTTCACATCATTCTTATTAAGATCTATTTTATATTCATAATATAAAGTGTGCAATGATACCATCTGATTTTTAAATATTTTGTATTGGTTCCAGTAAATATCTTTTTCCGTTTTATGCTCACACCGTATAAAAAATTTCTATGTTCGATCTCTTTGTTTAGCCAGAATTTTAACTTCCGTGTCATACCAGGATAATTGATTTGATCGACATATTTTATTTTCTATCGGACAAACATTATTTATTATTTGTGTAGTCTTATTTGTTGAAAAATTTATAATTTCTTCGAGATCATTACTTGGTATATTCCAATTAATATTTTGCAAATCTTGTCCTCAAATAGTGTCCTCCTTGTCATTAAACTGATTTACAGTTTTATTAATATGACATAAATATTTGCTAGTAACTATTATGTACTATGTTTCAACCCTATAACCTATCCACTATCTTACATAAGAACGAAATACTTTGAACGTATAAATAAGATGCACTTTTAATAGGAGATGTAACAATGACTTACTCCTATGACACCGCTATTTTGTAAACGTTTCCACCCTCTACATATATTTGCTATTCTACGAGGCGTCCAAAGTTGAATAAGTATTTATTTCTCTGTCGATATGACATAGTACTATACGGACAATGGTTATCTACAAGCGTCAAGAGCGGAGTTCGCTAAAAAGAGAATCACCTGTGGGACGGGCCGTCTAGTTCGCGGATTTGAATTATTAGTTCTAAATTGAATAGTAATGTTCCATTCTGGTTAGTCTCTCGAAAACTGGCAGTAAATCAATAGTCAAACTAGATATTAAAATATGATATCGAAGCAGATGCGAGCGTTCTCGTTTAATTCATATACATGTCACATAACAGCGAGCTACGCTTTGTAATAAAATATCAACAGGAGCTATAAACAATGTTCGATTTGATAGATATGCAATCAAACCTTCTCTATATTACTATTGTTTGTTTGTTGTTGGATTGTTTGGTGCGGGTTTTTTTCGAATATTGTAATTGAATAGCTATGTGAAGATTGTAGCAATGTATGGTGATTTACGTATGTAAATTTAAGATTAATGTTTATATATAAATTATTTAAAGTATTTTAACTCTTTTAGCATACATCACGTATACGTACGTGTAAACAAAGTATTTAGTAAAAAATATATAGTGATTTATAAAGCGTTCACATCAATCTTGAGAAAATGTGCAGGCGAATACCATTTCCTGTTTGATTTCAGAATGATTTTGTAACTTTGAAAAACAGTAGGAGAAGCTATAAGCAATTTTTTTTGTTTAATGATGGCCGTATTGAAAATCTTTGTGAATCTTGCACTAACTATCCCTTTTCGTCAATTTTAGGAAATTAAGTTAAATGTTGCCTAGTCAAGTCTTGGAAATTCGCGATGTCTGTACTCGTATTGACTTACTACAATAATCTTTCCTGGCTACAGAAGTTATAATACCGAGTACCCCATTATATTTTGACTCTTTTTAAACCTATATAACTTTTGAACTAGTTGAGATAATGAAATGCGATTTTCGCCAGTCCTCTTCTAATTTTGATGAGCTTTTTCCAGAGTATCTGTCTTTTTTTTGCTCACTTCCAGTTTAACCGAAAATGACAGCGTATTTTCGTCGATGCGGCAACTTGGTTATTTCAAATGGAACACCCTGTATATTTTTTTCACAGTTGGAAAGCCCATTGTTACCCCTTTCCGAAAATTCCATATTTGTCATGGAAATTATACAGAGTGATGGTTTTATAAGCTTTTAAAGTGAATACTACGTTTTATCGAAATGCTACGAAAAAATAGAGATCACAAAGTAGACTATGGAAATAAAAGACAACAACACTTGTAAACGTCAAATTAGTTTATTAACAACTCCGGTACTTGAGTTACTTTAAGAAAAATGTTTACTTAAAGTGAAAAAGCTAAGTGTGTAATCTTTTTTTGCTGACACTAAATCTTACAAAACAACACAAAGAAGATTTAGAACTATGTTTAACAAGGAACCTCCAACAAAAAATTCAATTAGAAAATGGTATAGAAACTTTTGGAATTCGGGTTGTATTGAACGTAAAAAAAGAACTCCAAATAATGAAAATAGGCTTAATAATGCAACTGAAATTTTGGAAATGACACAAAATGATCCTTCCCCTTCTCCAAGAAAAATTTTTTCCGTGACAGGTATTCCGTAAACTAATATTCATACTGTTGTGAAAAATATTCTAAAACTGAATGCTTATAAAATTCAGATTCATCAAGAATTTAAAGGAAACTGATTTTCCAAAACAAATACAATTTTGTAGAAAAATTCTTAATTTACGTAGAAGAGATAAGTTAATCATGTCAGACGAAGCATCATTTCACTTAAATGACAAGGTGAATAAGCATAATTGTAGAGTTTGAGCATCAGAATCCCAGAAATTTCCATTAGTATGTCAGATCCAAGTTACAGTTTGGTGTGCGGTATCAAAACAAAAAAATGTACGTTCCTTTTTTTTAACAATCCAGTTGTCAATGCTCCATCATATTTGGACATGTTAGAAAATTTCCTTTATCCGCAACTTGAACAGGATAATTTGTTGAGGACAGTCGATTTCCAACAAGACGGTGCTACGCCTTATTATGCTATGATAACTAGAGATTCCCTGAATGCCACCTTTGGAAATCGTTGGATACGGAAGGGAGGTCCTACAACATGGCCACCTCGCTCCCCAGAATTCACAGTTCCCGATTTTTTCATATGAGGGTATGTGAAAGACAGGTGTTATAGTCCTATGCCACAAAATTTAGAACAACTTAAAGAAAATATTCGAAATGTCTTACACTACTGTTATCATAAAAAGCATAAATCGTAGTTGTAGTTTGGAATACTTCTTCCATATAATCTGCCTCAAAAACTTCCCTGTATATTCTGTGACGCAATTCAAAATAGGACCCTATAACTGTAACCGGCAACTCAAATAAGGGAGAGTAGATTACAAGATAACAGTAATTCAATCGCATTTCAAGGCGTCATAAATAGTTATGTATCATAAGAGATCGGGAGGTACCGATAAATTCCAGAGACGACTTTTAGATAGATATAATATTGTATTGTAAACAACCTAATGAAGCATTCCCAAACAACATGAAATGATAGTATTATGCTATGAATCTGTTTTCTTCATGAAAATGGAAACGAAAGTTTTTATTAGGTAATTAGATGGCTTGCAGATATAAAAAACAATTACGTACTGACCGACGAGGCTGGTCATTGTCGAGTGTCCAATAACAATTCATAGATGGATATAGGCGGATTACGTTTCTTGGCTCACGTTTCGCCCAGTGCCCCATTGAAAATGAATACACCAATGACTTCGAAGTCTTTGGAATGCACTTTAAATACATAATATTTATAAAATGTTTTTGTGAATAATACGTAAATAGGTAAACAGTGCGAAATTAAAGTCAACGGAGATTAAATTTATTAAAATATCTCGTTCAACTTTTCAAAAATGTAGTAATGGGCAGTATAGCACTGTTCAGATGCCATTGGAAACGACACTAAGAAACAGATATTTATCACAGAGGTGTGAGAGTATTAATAAACATAATTATTCTAAACGGAATGACAAATACGTCTGGATTATTGGTGGTAGTTTTAGTAGTTTCATTCTTGTGATCTCTAGTTCAAAATACATGTATGTGTTACTCCCGCTATTATCAACATTTTAAAGTGACCTTTAACTTAAATATCAGATAGCAATCCTACAGTTTAAATAAAAATTAGGTTTATTGGCTATCGTAATAATATCTCGATTTATATTTTGCTGGAATTGCTAGTGATACATTTTCTTGCTACTAAAACTCCCTTAAAGGTCTGTTTAAAATGTTGATAATAGTGAGGGTTAGTGTTATATTCAGCAATAATTTCAGACCTTGTCAAAATACTCACAAGGTAAGAAGATATTGTGTCATATATGCATGAACAGATTTACGCGTTGACACATTACCTGGAGGCAACCCTGGAATTGTCGTCCTTTATCACTACCTCCCGATCTCTATAATCATAAGGTGACTTCGTGATTGAGTGGTAAAGACACTTGCCTGTTACCTTTGAGTTCCGGAGTCGATCCTAGCCGAAGAGTTAGGTTTTTTCTGAACTCGGACATTGAGTTTGTGCCCATTATCTCTAAATGTATAGCCGTCTCCCACACAACGTACCTTGAGGTACCTTCAGAGATACAGGGGGTTGTATTACCTGTGGTGTTTAATTTTTTTTAATAACTTAACAATTTCAAATCTTCTGTAGCGCCACCACCCAATTCGTATTTTAACTGTTTAGTTATTACGATATTCTTGCTGGTGTCTGACAAATGCTCTCCAGTTGCTAAGTAAATTGTTTTACCTTTTGCCTCAATTTTTCAATTAATTTCAAACAATTTATTTACATTAAAACAACAGTGTCCTCACCGGACACTCATGCCTGTGACCAGCCGAACATTCACGTCGCCTAGGCGCCGTGGCAATTGAGGGGCTGGACGGGGATGAGGCCGGTTCAGATTAAAATATTGAACAATAAAATACATATCCTATTTCTATAAAAACAAACATGTATATAAATAAAACAAACAGAATGAATTAATTACCCACTTAAAATAAGTGTAAACGCTATATAAAGAATTAAAACAAAAGTGTATAAAAAAATTGTGTATTAAAAAATTTTGAGTTTTGACTGTTGCAATGGGAAAAACACTTACCGTAAAAAAATCGCTAAAAACACTTAAAAAAATCAGAGCGGGAATGTAATCTCTGCTTAATTTTTACATTAAAAAAAATATAATTATTAAGTTGTTATGATTTTAAAAAATATAATGTTTATTATTAACTATACAAATTTTTAAGAAAGAATTTTGAATTGACAAAAAACTACAAACAGGAAAGAAAAAAAGAAAAATTAATTTAGAGTAATTTTGATAGTCGGGTCTAAATTGGTTGTGTAAAAATTGGTAACGCCTGATATGGTAATTTGTGTTTAATGCGAAAAGGCACGTTACGCTCCCTAATTTGTGTAATATTGGTTGTTAGCGGACTATCACCCACTTTGAATTTTTGAGAAATTTCTTTGATGTAGTCAGTCGGTTTATGTCATTAGAACATTCATATAAGCCTCTTAAGAAGGTGTACACCTTCTGAATTTAAGAAGTACTTATTTTCCAAAACGGAAAGTTTCTTTAAAGTCATCGCCGACACGCTGCACCACGCCAGCGCGGCGCCGCGTTTGTCAGGGCCGGCCTCAATATTCACGTTTATATTAGTTTCTTATTCAGCCTACTTAGTCTAACTGTTCCTTGCAAGTAGCGGGTAAACTTTCCTTGGCGAGGTCTATACCTTTCATACCGGCTGATTTATGTTTGTTGAAAAGGTCAATAGTTTATCTAAATGAACCCCTAAATACTTAACGCTCTCTTTGTAAGAATTTGGGCCCCCTAATCGAAATCGACGTCAATATTTTATTTTTATAATTTTGACTGAACACCATCGCTTCCGACTTGTCCTCGTTCACCCTAATCTTCCATCGGTCATAATATGCCATGGCACGGCTATGTGAGCCTGAACAGCTGATTCGCCACTTGAGCACACCAGCTGTAGCTGTAGATGGCCGTATCATCGGCATACATGGCCAGTTAGGGAAAGTAGAAAAGTCGGAGACGTACAAGTTAAATAATTTTGGTGCGAGGACTGACCCCTGCGGGACGCCTGCACGAATATCCCGCGATGTCGATAGTGTGTTGTTCACTCTAAACTGTAGCGTCCTGTTGCTCAGGTAGAAGTGAACGAATTTGATTATGTATTCAGGAAAGGGATAGTTGTGCATTTTTTAAATAAGCATTTTCCCTGGCGCCGGTCTTTCATCGCAGTATGCCCACCACTGAGGATTCTTTGAGCATCTGGATTACGTTCACTATGAAAATTGTTACTCTAACAATGCTTAAGTCGGAAGTAATTATTAAATTTTATATTTTTTTGTTTAAAATCTTGAGTAGTTAATATTTGAAAAAAAATATATAAGGGTTCTAATACTGAACCTTGAGGAACTTGAGGAATTAAACTATTAATTTACAAAACTTATGATATAAATTTCTATTGTTTTTTACTAAACGTTTAAATAATATAGTTCCTCAAAAAATATTCACCATGAGGTAATATTTTTTTCAAAATTTACTACGAGTTTCTATCATTTCTTTTGACGGCCATTTGGCAATATTCCAAAACTATCAAAAGACTAAATATTTGTAGTTTTTTCAAATTTCTTACACTTTGTATTGAAGGTATTTGTGCCTGTTTAACATTTAATATTTATAATGTGGAATTCGAAGAAGTGGTTGTTTACGTTTGTTTTGTTTTCACAATACCAGTGTACAAATAAATTTCTTAGTATTCCAAACCTTTCAGAAAGTGTAAACATCATTCAGTATATTTTAGGAATGTTAATAATTGTTAATATATTTATCATGTTTTACCGTATTTAAGATATGTAAATTTATTTTATTGTTTTTGTCGAAGAAAAAGATGTGTGTATAAATTTCGTTTGTATATTAAAAATAATTTACCACTTCACTTGTTGGCGAGATTCTAAAGTGATGTTTTCATTAGATAGCCAGCCTAAATCCATAAATCACTCTTAAACTTTTTCTATTCATGGTGGCAAAAAATCAAAATGTTAATTTTCTCCTTAACTAATGAAGAATTTTTTAACACGTTGATCCCCGGTAGTGTAGAATTTGACCTACACTCCAAAAGTTCCACTGTACCTCGAGGTACTTTACTGCACACGCGAACCCTTTGCATTCAGGCCTAGATTTCAAATGAAATACCCGTATTTAGACGTTAAGTGCATAGGAACTGTACAAAGCCGGTCCCGGAGGACTGGTGGATATTAGCTGGTTTTGAAAATCTTTACGTATAGGCACAGAATATAGGTACACATTTTCAGTATAAAAAATTGGGGACAAACGCTCACAAAGAAATTTATTTATTTTTACATTTAAATTATAAGAATAATTTATATGAACATATTACTGTAACCAATAAATAACTATTTTTACGGATTTATTGGACATAAAAAAATAAGTTACACAATAATATATCTTGCAGATGGAACGCATGTACTTGGTTCTTGAACATATGTTTTGGGCGGTTTTTCTACCTTCATCATCTTTCATGTGCTTATAGCATTGTGCACAACTTTTTCTGGAAGTGTCAGCCTCAACCAGTTCATGTTCAGTGGTCCCAAATCACTCCAGCCGCGAGGTACTTCCGTGTACCTCAAATAAAAATTTCAAAAACAGCAAAAAACAAGGGAGTTAAAAAAATGTCGCTAAATGTATATTTTCGAATTTATCTAATAATATTGTTACGCCACTGGACTCTGTTTAGATAAGACTGGAATTGTACGAGAACGGCCGGGAATGCTCTGGAATGTTCTAGACCGTGTGAATGGATGTATAAATAAGACGCACGGTGGGCCGTAACACGGTCTTAAGTTGAAAGTGAACAAGTAAAGAAGAAATAAGATAGAAACTTAAAAGTGTTTAATTGTGATTATAGTTAAGACAGTCATTAATCTATTGTTGTTATTTGTTAATTAGGAAATAAAGTAGTGAATAAGTGTTACCTGGACTTTCAATCGACGAATCTACGAGTATAGGTGTTTGTGTGGATAGCAAACACATAACAATATTGCAAAAAAATGCCGGTCCAAGAAAATCCTAAAATCGTCTCTACACCGGGGCTCAACGTGTTAACAGCAGATCTGCATTTCATGAGGGTAAGTAACAAATTATTTTAATATCATTTTGTATTTGTCTATAAATTTTACGTTGTTTTGCTCAAAAGAAATAAATTATGCCACAGTTTGAAAACAAATCATTTTAAATGAATTTGAATATTTAAATCAACTTTGTCTGGTTGAATATAAAATATTAATTCAAATTAGAAGAAATATTAACCTGTTTTTACACAATTCAAGTGAGTTATGAAAACAGGGGATTACAAGGAGCATTTAAAACCATGAATAAATGAGACAAAGCGACGTTTTCTAAGGATTAGATAATAGTCTAATGTATTTTTCAATATTTTAGACTTAAACAGTATTTCTTAGGATTGGGCCAAAAAATAAAAATAATTAGTTAATGTATAACTATTTATCGTGGAAAATTTTAACTTTGAAAAAGAGCAAAAGTAATTTATTTATATTTATGTATATTAAACATCTATGCTCCTGGCTTAATATATTTCAATCATTTTAGGAGGATAAGAAAAAAATCAACTTTAAAATCAGAAGTGGGATATACACAGTGAATTAAATAAAATATGCTCTCGTCACTTTTTTCATATATCTTACCGCCCAGTAACTTTTCTTTGGAAAATTTCCCAGAGAAATGATTTTGATACAGATTTTCATTTTGGTGGTAGAAACAACACGTCAAAAGTTTTATTAGACTCGAGCACTGCTCGCTACGATGCTAAAAACAGGTTTTTGGAGATAACTCTGTAAATATCACTCTCACTTACGGTAAGAGTGATATTTACATGCAATTAAATTTTGTACAAAAAAGGTTCCATGCAGTATTTTCGTAGAGGCGATAGTTTTGACGTAGCAACAGCAAGTTAGAGAAAAAAAGTTTGTGTGTCCAATTTGCGTGTGCGCACGTGCTAGCTATGAGTGATGTTCATCTGAAGTGTCTTAGGCGACCTATAGATGGCAGTTAAGGCGCCCCGGTTTGACAGAGTTGCCCGTTGATATCTTGCGATCAGATTTACATAGCTTTTGCTTATACAAATGAGTTTTGTGTGATTGTGGAAAAAATGGATGAAAATTTTTTACTCTGTGCGAAAACACTAAGTGCAAGTAAGTATACTTAAATAGAATTTTGCGTTTCCAATTTTCGAAAAACGGTTTTCATTGAAAGGAGCGATGGAAAACTGGAACAATTGCAAAACCTACTATCTATAACCATTCATCGAGAAGGCAGGCAACAGTACATCAGTACTTGTATTTAATAAGCGACCAGACTTGTGGATCGGTACGAGAATGCTGATTGAGATGAACGCATCGGAACGAGTGGTTGAGAGATAGAAAAACATTCCTGTTAGCTCTGTAAGGTGCACTAGTATCTGAAATATCTCTCGGCGAATATCATTTCAAATATAAGTACAAGAAAGAAGTTATATCGCAGGATTATATACATTACAGTACGAAACAATTTGATTTGACGGCTACGCCAGCATAAAGAATGCAAGGTGGAAGAATGCAAAAAGAATAGAAATGGCGGAAGTATGTAAACCGTGGACGCGTGCTTCTGACTTATTGGACGTTATGAGCACGGTGTAGCTAAGTTAAGATGATGTACATAACTTAGAGAAAATACACTAAACGAAAATCACTGACAGGAAGCCAATCGCACCTTTTGTGGCTTCCACTTAGTTCTAAGTGTACTATCATTTCAAATTTTTCACAAGATCTGTGAGAAAAAATAGAGCGTGTAATTTAACACATCTGCCACCAACGTAAAGTGCTGCTAGGGAGTACTGCTACGGAGTGTACCATCAGACGCAGAAATGGAAAAGGGAAAAGTGTTAGGGATGAAGATGAAAAGCGGTAGCTCTTTCCTATAACCGCTTTAAAACCTCCAGCTCCTCGATGAAAACCATATCCTGCAACTGTGCGAAAGGATGCGGCTCGAAATGTGGTTGCCAGGAGATTGGCCACCAATGTTCTATGATTGTGGTGCCACGGTTTCTCGTGCTTCAATGCTCCACCAACCGAGGATTTCGTAAAAACTCAGGTGGATGATCTCGCTCCTATCACAGAGGAGAGAAAAGATGAAGATATTGCCGAAGTCGATGGTAGCATTCGTTCCTATGTTGTTAGGACCACTGCTATATCAAAAGTAGAGTGCATATCATGAATATTAGCTTTGACGTCATCAATTTATATACATTTCAAAGACATGCCGATTTTCTTTTAGTTTATTTTATTATACATACGCAGAATTGTGGTAATAATCAGAAACGTCTCTCTTCTGGGGCTATGACAGCAGTATCGACCGCTCCCAAATAAAATAGCAATTGATCGATTTGAAAATTTGTAACTGATGACGCGAACGCTAACATTCATGATATGAACTATATTGCCTCTACGAAAAAATTGTGGATAATATTCTCTGTAGATAATTGCTTGTCATTTTTGTAATAACTATTTTTATTGTACAGTCATATTTACGGATTTGCCTTCCAATACCTGATTTTTTGCACACTGTTCAATGTGCTACACAGGGAGCACGGCTCAGATCCAATAGAACTTTTGAAGTTATTCTTAACGCCAAAATAAACCTCTACATCTTTTTCTGGGAATTTTTCCAAGGATTTACTTTGTCAACTTTGAAGGCTCGTAAAAAAACTGTATGACATACGCGATATTTCGATTTGTCATTCGATTTTTCATACTTTATTAGTAACCTCTCATTCTAAATTTGAGAGTACGTGATTTAGTAGTTTTGAAGATATTTCGAAACATGTGATTCCTTCGCGACATCCTTGATTAGTTATTACTCGAAAACGGTTTGCTTGTCGACAACAATTTTTATCTATTTTCAAAGTTACTTACAGGTTACTTTTGCGACACCCTGTTTTATTTAATATTTTAAAGGCATTCAAAGCTCTAAGAGGGCAAAAAAGGGAAAATTATTTGATCCATATCGCAATATTTTGCAAATGTTGGCAGGACGCGGACGCACACATTAAAAGACAAGCAATTTTATAATTATGTTGTATAGTTCAATAACCTACATAAGTTAATTTTCGATATATACCTGGTTCCATCTAAATTTGTTTGGATGCCTTTAATAAAACATTCTTAGTAATCCACTGTCTTGAGTTTTAACTGTTTCATTATTTTACAGAGACTAATGTGTATAGAATAATAGTTAGATATCCGTATATATTATGCTCGCTACTAGGCAGTTTGTCATGATTAATTTCGGTAAAAAACAAAGTCTGCAGTAATTAGGGGGTAATAAGGAATTCTTTACCACCCAGATTAATGAAAGAAAAACAAAATACCAGCCAACTCCTCCCATTCCCATTCAGGCACCCAATGGAGAGGAAGTAGAAGCATTCATACTAGTATACTCGTTGTTATTATGAGAATACTTAAAACAGAACAGAAGGAACCGAAAGGTAGAAATAAAGAAACGACATTGAGTTGAAGCAGACTCAGACGTCATTTTGATAAAATGCCATCGTTAGAATAATATAATTATATAAGCGAATAAAAACTAAATAAGCAGGTTCTTGTCCTCTACAAAGAGTGTATTGGTCTTGTGATTACACTTCAAGGTCGTACATAATTAAATTTCTTGTTATTTGCAGGCGTAGTGGAATAAATATTTATGAATGGGAATACATTGAAAATATAAACAATTGTATGCACTGACGATGTAAACAAAGATTAATTTAAAAAATGATGGCAGAATATATATTATGTTGGCAGCAGGAAATCATATATTGTAAGTATTAAAATTGTATATAAATCTACCTATTTAATGCCGGGTCCATATCACATGAACAGAACACAACAGGAACTCAACAAAAACAAAACTTTTTGGGAACACGACCGTGTCGAAACTTATGTGCATACACATTGCCAGAGACTCTAACGTTATAAATTTCACATAAATACAATCTGGAAAAGCACAATTTTTAAATGGACTAAAATAATATATTATATAGTTAGTTGGTATACTACTAGGACAGGGCTTAGTTCGTAGTCTCGACGTGGAACAAAATTTGTTTCTGTTACCTTTGAAAAAGGTTATTGAGTTATATTAAGACAAACAGCTAAAAATCTTAACGTGTCTCAATGAAGAGTGTTCCCAACTTTGCGAAAAGACCGCCGAAAAGCATATCATCGACAATCTCTAGAATTAAGTCCAGCGGGCGCAGAAAGACTTTTTGAATTTCTGCAACTTAATCTTAAATTCCATTGCAGATCATCCACGTTCTTGCACAAAATTGTATGGACTGACGAGACAAATTTTACGAAAGCTGGGATAGGTAACTTCCATAATTTACGTATCTGAGCGCATAAAAATCCCCACGAAATCAGGTCTACTTCATTCAAAACGAATTTAGCATTGATGGGAGTGATAAGTAATAATGTTTCCGGACCACATTTTTTGCCTCCACATTTGATTGCCGCGCTTTTTCTTGAGTTCTGTGTAAACGACTTGAAATACTTATTGGAAGATGTACCCTTTAATTTGTTGCGAGAACACTGGTTTCAAATGGATGGAGTGCCTCTACACTTTGAAAATCAAGTTAAAAAATGGTTAAACGAAAACTACCCGGAGCGTTGGATAAGTTGACTGGCAAACGCTAAATTTGCTGAATTGAATTTTGGTGTGGGACGAATACCCTGGCCTCCTTGCTCGCCAACTCTAAACCCGTTAGATTTCTTCGTTTGGGGCTGTGTCAAAGAAAAATTTTCAGGACACCCAATGCAAACCGTGACGAATTAATTCTGAGAATAAAAAGTACCTGCAATGGGCTCAGGCAAAACTAAAGAAATATTGCAAATGCCATGAATTCATTATTGCGACATTGTCAAAAATATGTTGAGCACTTTGAGCCTCTTCTTTTATCTTCTCGTTTTTTGTTATTTTACAATAAAAAGTTTTTTAATAACCATCAGCAGTTCTCATATTATTTATAGACGTATTTCCATGGCTAACTCAAAATAATGTAGCAGGCTTGCATGCTTTTGCAAAAAAAAATATCTTTGAAAATATGGTCTTAAACAAAATCTGTAAAAGCACATCCTATTTCATATTGATTGAGGATTTTTAAAAATGAGAATAAAATTGAAAAACAGAGGCGTATTTTTTTCTTGAAATAATTCCGATATAACCTCATTGCACGCCACTGATGTCACATTTGGATAAACATAACTTCGAAAAACAACCCTATACAGTGACAGTAAGCATACGAAATTTTGTTTGATTTGCTCATTTTTGTAGATGATATGATGAAAAAATTATTTATTTTTGTAAACTTTCTTAGGAAACGAGTAAGAGTCACATAGGATGTCATATTTTTTCAAATTATAGTAACAGCAAAGTATTCCTCCGTGGTATTCAAGTTTAAAAATGAATTAAAGTGAAAAAATATCGAAAGTATTCAGTGTAAAAAATTTATTTAAAATCTGTGCCAAGTACTTTCGACATAAACATGCCACCTTCAAGGGGCTACTCTAAAACAATTTATAATCTATATGTAAATTTTTTGTGTAAGTGAAAAGAAAACTTTTACAAACACACAATTCTGTTAACAAAATTATTTTAAAGGTTACTCGTCAAGAGTCATACCGCTGCTGGCTTGGAATTACTGCGGGTTCTATGTAACAATTTGGTCAATTTTGAAATGATTTGAAAAAAAATATCCCAGGAAACCTTGATATGTGTACTAATAGCTTATTTAACTCGTACAGTTCTATATTTCATCTTTATTAAAATATACGGCTTTGTAACATGAATCCCTTATTAGGAATATTTCGTGCCTGAGGCAACAAAGTTATCTATTGTAAAATATTACAGTAAAAATCCATAATTGGAAAAACATCCATGTATAAAATTTCAACTGTTGTAAAAACAGTACAGTACTAATTAGACATAAAATATTATAAACATTTTGCTCATGAAAAAAAAATTATAAAATTGTTCTGCTCAATTTGAACAAAGCATCTTCCACGAGGTCGGGTACAGAAATCAGAATGTGGAAATGAAATTTGAAGGAGAAGACCAGTAACAATGAACGTTGTAAAAATACCGTTTACAAATGAATTACCCTGTATAGATAAATGATTAACAGAGACATCAGAATTTAAACAAGGATATCAGCATAATCGTAATTTGTGATTGTCTTATTTTTTTTTAAATTTTATCTCCATAATTTCTTAGCCAATGGCAATAACATTTGATTCACCAGAGCTGATTATTGATAATTAGAACGTGGTCCTGCTCCTTCGGCAGTTATTATTGTTTCCCAACAAATAATGAAACACGAATGTTTTTTACCTAATACACCTTCGTATATTTAAAGCACAAAATGATTTATTAAAGTACAAACCGATCTATTTCTAAATCTGGTAAACGTATCTACTTTATAAAAATAGTAGAGCCTTGCTAGAGAGTCGTAACACCTGAACGGAATCGGACACGTGTTGACGTTGCTTTCTCAGCGTTCTCTTTCCACCAACCAGACATACTATCTTCCTCTTCAACGACCATATACAACATCCTAGAGCACGAGAACATGAAATACCGGAGTTTAGTACAAACCGGCTTCATGCAGGTGGCAGCATCAGTCGGCCAGCCGTACATTGCTGAATAATAATGCAAAGTTGCTGTTCAGACAACGATTATACTTATTTTACAAAAGTTACAGTGTTTTGTTATACAAGAATCTACCATAGAATTTAAGATAATAATAAGCTAAAAAAAATAACGATTTAAATAAATGTAAAAGAACAATAAAGTATACAAATTATGTTTATAAATATTTTCCCGATAGGTAATTTACTATAATTAAAGAAATATGCATAAAAGTTGTCACACTAACACAATACCAATGTTTCTACTAGAGACGAAAAATTTGCAAAACTTTTCGCTTTTTGAAATAAGATGTATTAAGATTTGTAAGGAGATATTAAGAGTGATTTACAGATTATGTTTTTCATTTGATAGAAATGCCCCTTAATGAAATGCTCTACAACCTTAGAGAAAATACTTTCAAGAAATATCGTTTGTAATTGAATAGGTTTGTTTTGTCTTTTTTCCAAGTATATCCAAACTTGAACTGTGAAGTTTCTGAACATTGCATGAAATTGAGGGTGCCAAGTCATAATTCTTGTGGCGGAAAGTAAAAGTTTCCTTTATCAACTGTTGTGTGCGGAAAGCTACCAGACGAATTCCGACCGTTGGTGGAAAGACGCCGTTGTCCCGCTTGCGTCCAGGTGGCAGCATCGGACAGCAGGTAAGAAGTAGACTAGTTAGGGGGCCGCCTGTCAAGATAATAACGGGTGGCGGGGGCGGCTCGCGAAGCCGGGACGCAGAATCTTATTAAATTGCCCGGGCGTCATATCAGGCCGAGGCTGCGTTGCCAGGGTAACGGCCGGGACACTTTGAAAGTCTAATGCATACATCTCACACTTGTGGGGGCCGGCTTGGGAGGGGGTGGTGTGGCGGCGTCATTTTGTTTTCACCCGTTCTTCTATTAGATGCGAGCAGCCGAGTCGGGCATTGTCTCCGCGCTTACTCCTTTTTACATTCCGATAAACTCAGAGCAACGCTAAAGGGCACTATCATTGTTGTGTACCAACTTTTGCTTTTGCTGCGATTCTACATTACACTTACTTCCTTGTAGCACTCGGTAGGCAAGAATTTTTTTCAATTGAAAATGTAACATATTTAAAAGCTATTGTTAAAATGTATTTGGAGCGTTCAAAAAATATATGAAACGCTGGAAGTCTTCCTTTTATTACGATTGACGAGTATTATATGGTTCGTAATCATATTTTATATTCGGTCTTGTTACAAGGGGCTAACATATTGCAATACACCAGCGTTTTGCATATTTGAATTATGTTTTACAAAGTAACTGCTGAGTTTTTATCAATTTGCAAATTTGTAAGAGGATTGGAAAGCTTCAGTGGTAAACTATATCCGAAGTAGTATCAATAAACTATGAATAACAGCAACTCAATACGCATTTTGTCAACTAAGTTGATGTCGTAACTCTAAACTTAATCTTAACCATTGTTGTGGTTCGTCGAATCAAAACCAATTAACCACAGAAAACTATTTGACAGGTTCGTTACTTAAATCTTTATGAAATACACTCCATGACAAGAAAACCGTGAATAAGGGAATATTGAAGAAGGCATCTACTCACTTACGGCCTACCTACCTACGCCCTTAAAGGCCTAATAACAATAGGGCTAAGGGAAATATTTTGGGCAAGAAAAAATAATCACCTCTTAAATCGTTAAATTAAATAACATCAGTAAAACTCAATATATCTTATAGAGTTCCACAAAGCTCTGTTTCTAGACTACTAAATTTTTCATTATGTATTAATAATAATTTATGATTATCTTTGATGACAAAGGTAATAACATTAAGTCTAGCTAAAGAGGACTATTATGATAGAATAGACAACTTGATTAATAATAATCCTTATAAATAACGTAAAAATAACCTATTACTAAAAAAAATATTGAAACAACTCAGTTGTGGATATCGAATTTCCTCATTAACCGTGATTTATGGCTCAATTCTTATGAGTTCATTTATTCCTTTACAACGACATCATACTGTTGGCTACCTCAGTCTCTGTATAGTTGTTTTCACAGAGATTGCTTAGCATAAGCTGCGACCTTGATAATATTTACATCCGTGTCTGTAGATAAAGCGTAGCAACTCAATATTCCCTGGAAGTGCCATAGCTGCGGTACGTCATTTTACATATAATTTTTACCACGCACGATAAAGTTACGGAAATGATTTCCTCTGACATTCATAGTTTAGGTGTACAGGTATAGTGCAGGAAGAACCGGGCTTTGATATAGGTAATAAATAATAATCCGAGGTATCATTTTTACAAATGCCGCAATCCGATGTCAACAAGAAATTTAAGCATCTTCAATATACCTTGAAACTATACTTATCTACGAAATACGTAAAAACTTTCGGAAGTAGCAGAGTATGTACCTAATTTCAAATCTAGTTTCGTGAGGTTGTCCTTCGGAAAATACCGTTAAATTATCAAATACATAATATATATACAAAATAAGTAAAATGTAATAGACTAATATAATTACGATCAACGTCTCTAACACATATAATATATTTTACTGTTTTTTATATATTAAAAGTATTATTGTATTGTAAGTGTAAATCTCAATTATTGCGTTCCTTTTTAAGTTTTTTCATCATCATCAAGCAATAAATACCATTAACTGATGGCATGATGCATTTCTTCATAATATCAGGTATAATATAATTATCTTTTTAATGTACACATTAAACCCTATCGAAAGTTGTTCTAAACCAAGAAATTAATCCATACAATTCTCATTTGGATTGATAAAAAAGTAATTTATTTTTTAAGATAATCGTAAAGATCACTATAAATCAGACAAGACAATTTATTGAGCGGACAATATTACCTTGTTTAAAATAGTTCATCAATATACTGAGTGGCCCATTTAAACTCTCCACCCCCTTTTTTCTTTTCTATAGCTTTTCGAGAAAAACGCTTAAATACAACGATTTTGTTTTCGAGAAGGACGTATAATCATGATAAATAGAACCCCCTTATTTCATTCCCTACGCAGGAAAGCAGCTCCCTTCAAACGTTTTAAATGGGAGTATGGGTCATAGTTTTTCAATTTTTTTTTTAATTATGCAAACAGTTTTAAATTTAAGTGAATACTTTTCGAGATATTTGGGAATGGTATGAAGAAATTACCAGTGTAATTAGAAATTAAATATTTAGACTGGAATCTTAGGAAACCACATTGTAGGACCATTATTTATGCCGTGTAATCCGACCGCAGGATACCGAGATTGATCCATTGATAACGGAAATTGTTAAAAACGATGAGAACCATTCAAAGGATGATCTGTTTTTTGAGTTAGTTCATAATTTTAAATATAGCGAGATATGGAAGTTAAAATAAAATTTTCTTGTCTTGCTGACCTGTTGAGAGCAGCGAATCTACGCTTAGGCAATGCAAGGCGCAAATGCATGCACCTTGGTGCGAAATGCATCCTGAGAGATCGAATATCCTTCTTGCATAGGACAGGGTATGGACGAACTCCCCGTCAGCAATGAAAAGCGCTAGCCGCACCAGCCGCACTTCTACCGCGGTAAATAGTAGTTCATAGGGAATATCTCATAGAGTACACCAAACTTTACGAGGGTAAGTAAGCTTTAACACCAGGACTACCCTAAAGCCATAAGACCTGGCTCGAATGGATGCGGTCATTGATGGGACTCTACCAGAAGATGCAGTCATCTGGCAGATTAACCGTGCCATATACAACATCGCATACAACTCGTCTCCTGCGAGAGGTTAAATAACACCTCAGTCGAGGTCAAGAAGGCTAAAAGGCGTGTAAAAAACATCGAGGGCAAGATACAGTCGATCGGATAACACGCTTCTCGGATCCAGAATGTGATGGATTATATAATAACGGGCGCACCATTTACCCCAAAATCTTGGCGCATAGCAGTTGGACTAACATGCTAACACCACAATCTAAATTTGCAATACTGTCTAGATGAGATTCCTGCGCTTATGGCTATCAAACGCTGGGAAGGCGGGTGAGGAGTATGAAACATATCATGTTTCATACGAATCCTTTCCACCTGTTTCAAGAGCCATAGCATATTGTTGATAGTCAACCGACTGTTGATGTCGAAATCCTCTGGAAGGGATTCTATGAAACGACGCAATCATTCAACAGCGACACTCCAGCAATCGTACATGTCGAGGCCTTTTGCCGTAGACACGTTGAAGAGCCATAATTGTGTCCGGTAATCAGAACGGGAGGAAGTCCAACAAGCTCTTGTTGGCACTAAGAACTTCGCTACTCCAGGTCTAGTTGGCATAAGCAACTGGTGGTGGAAGAAATTTCCTTCCATTCGCCGCTTTCTTGGTTAAACGAGGGGCAGAAGATTCCGGGCTGGTTTGTCGAAGAACGTACTGTGCTTATCCCCAAAAAGGGGGATATTTCCTACCCGAAGCATTATAGGGTGATCGCTTGCCTCAACTCCAGCTGCCAGATATTTACATGTATCATATGCCAAGACACTAAGGTCTGTTGATCAGGTCTTCCAACAAATACTCGAACAGCGTAGTGCTAAGAAAGGCATGACAGGTTGCAAGGACAGCCTGCTGATAGACCACACAGGATTGCAATATAAGCAAAATTTATCAATGACTTGAATTGATTACCGCAAGGCATTTGATACATCTCACGAGCTATTGTTACACTTGTTCAAATGCCTTGTAGTACCAGCACCAATAGTGAGATGCATCGTATAGCTGCTGCCACTCTAGAAAACCGGAGGCATAAGGTCACCAATCTATTTTATATGGATGACTTTAAACTTTATGCTTCCGAAGATCGTAAACTACAAAACGCTCTTGGAGTGTACGCATGGCAGAATAGTATTGAGTATAGCATGTAACATGCTTTGCAGCTCAGATCCCCTCTTGCAGTTTGTAAAACATCATGAAACTGCAGGAGTGGGCAAAGGATTATTCAAGGCAGCAAGAAGAGCCGCAGATGAACTCAGTCTCGTATTCGACACCACTGAGCTTCGGTCAAATCGTAAGCGTCCTAAAGAACAGCCTGGCGTGGTTCCAGTAGTGAGCCTCGAATTTTTAACGCTCAGTGTATAATTGCAAATATTGCGAGATACGGAATTTTCTTGATAAAAATACTTACTTTTATTAAATAATCAGTGTACAAATAACCCTTTTTTGTAGCTATACCTGAAAGATAATGTCAATGAAAGTTGACGTGAAAATTTATGAGGTAACAATATCGTCTGTGTATTAAAAAAAAAAAATTTAATGTTCACGTTTAAGTTCATACAATTAAGACTTTAAATTGGATCATTTTGTTCTCACATACAGTCTGGGAAGTTTTGGAAAAACACAAAAGTCTATGATGAGTACAATATCATCTAAAATGAGCAAAGCTTTACAGCAACTCACTGGCTGTGTAAGTAAACAATAGGCTGCTTTCAAGTGCATCCCAAGATCGCGGCTAGACAGTATTCAATAGAGCACAGTAGCAAAAACTTCCGGACCTTAGAATATAATCAATTTAACTAGTAACACCTTGTCATGGTAGTAATCTGCCATTGTCGGAATCTCAAGATGTCTTCATACAAGATGAGCGCATGTAACTTGATGTGAAATCATTTGTAGAACGACATATAATAATAGGTCCTTACAAATTTGTAATATATATAGTTAGTTCTGAAGTTTTGTTTAAGTATCACAGGTAATAAATAATTATCATATTATTGTATTTTTAGAGAATTTATGGAAATTGTATCATTAAGCGTGTAAAAAATTAATCATCTACCACAGAAAAGGCCAATATAGGGAGGAAAAGAAAAAATTAACGGAATATATATAATACATTTTTTATATTCACAAACTATTAGAATTATGTATTTCTGCAAAATATAAATGTATGACAAACGTTTCGCCATTATAGTGGCCTCTTCAGACGTGAGTACAAGACACTATTACAGTTCTAAATTTAGTGCATAATATAGTCCATTGGAGCTACAATTTCAAATAATTTAAATCAGAGTAAACAATTCTACAAATATCCAGCAAAAACAGAAATCCCCACTCCCTTATCCTTTGAAGTGAAATAATAGCATTATATTTTAACAACAACAAAATTAATGTAATATCTCTACAGATTTATCTGAAATGATTTAAAATGTATAATATATTAAAAAATAAAATTAGAGATTATGGTGTTAGAGATACTACACAAAACGTATTCAAATAACCAACTACAATGTGTAATAGAAACAGACGAGACAAAAAAAACTGACAAAATATAGAGAAAAAATTACTCCAAGAGTACATACACCTCACGGATCAATACTAGGCCCTTTATTATATATATTTAATACAAATGTCGTACCTTTAATAACAAATGAATAATTAATATATAATACTGTTATAACGATTTTTTTTTTTCAATTTTTTTTTGCATTAACCAAATACAAGTCATAATACAATATCGATTTTTTGATGAAATCAGCTCATGCAGTCATTAAAAAACGCTATACTCCTAAAGAAAGCGAAATAATAGTTAGGTTAGGTTAGGTTAGGTTATTATAAGTGGATCCTTGTGGACCCTCCACTGCGACCATTAGCAGGCCTATTGTGGCTCACTACTAATTATATTTCACCCAGTAAGTTCAGTCTCTTAATGAAACTGATAACTTTATTGGGTGAGAATGTGTCGAGATCCCCTGGCAGAAGCTGCCCTTTGCCAAATATTGAAAATCGGATCCTCTCCACAGCGGGACAGATGTATAAGACGTAGTCTGACTTCTCATCATCCTCATAGCAGCATAGCAAGCACTCGGCGTTTTCCGCTAGGCCGAATTTATGCAGATGATAGTTTAGTCGGCAGTGCCCGGTATATAGGCCTGTTAGAGTTTTCAAGTTTACCCTGTTTAACCCTAAAAGTTTCTTAGTTCTTGATTTCAAAGGGTATCTTATAAACGCATTCGAATGAACTAATCCTGGTAACTCTTGCCAATACTGGAGAGTTTTCCTTCCAGCCCAGGATGAGATAGCCATCTTAGCAGTACTTGAGGATATGTCAAGTATCGGTTCTGGTCCGATGATTCGTGATTCTGCTCTTTCTCTGGCCTAGGAGACGGCTATTTCGTTACCTTCCATACCAGAGCCGGGTACCAGACTAGAGTCACTTTGTTGTTTTTGCTCAAATGATTTAGAGACTTCTGACAGTTCCATACCATTTTGGAGTTACAGCGGTAGGAGTCAAGAGCTTTTATAGCTGCTTGGCTATCTGGAAAAATTTTAATTGATCTGCGTGTAAGATGCATATATTCCAGCCTTCGCACACACAGTTCAATGGCATGAACCTCGGCCTGAAAAATAGTTGCATTAGTACCTAGACTTGAGGATATCCTCACCCTTGGTCTGTAGCTATGTACTCCGGCTCCCGTTCCCTTAGGAGTTTTGGAGCCGTCTGTAAACCAGCAATTGAATGCCCTCAGTAGGTCGGTTTTATTCCGATCCCACTCATCTCTTTCTGGAAAAGGGATGTTGAAGGTCAGCCTGTTGTTGGTCATGGTAGGCATAGTATCCGAGGGCATTCCTAGGATGCTGTGACTCTCTATGTCATCCAGCAACCTGTTCCACTCCATGATACTAGTCTGCGGCATATTAATGGCCGCTTGTTGCAGTCTATATGTTGCCCACCTGGCCTCTTCAAATATATATGAAGAGGGGGTAAATCCAGGAGGATTTCCATTGCAGTTGACGGTGTGGTGCTAATTGCTCCCATTACGGTCGAGCATGCTAATCTCTGTAATCCAGAGAGATTGGCTTTGGCCGTCCGTTGTAATCCTTTCAGCCACCAAACAATGGATCCGTATGGTATCATTGGTCTGATGACCGTGACATAGATCCAGTAAATTTGTTTGTGACCCATGCCCCAGGATTTACTACAAATACAACGACATGTCCATGAGGACAATTTTGCTTTGTGGATTACATTTTCCAGTGGGAGTTCCAATTAAGTGATTTATTCATAGTGATTCCTAGATATTTCACCTTCTCCGCAAATGGAATAGTTTCACCCATTAAGGAGGGAGGTCTTAAGTCCTCCAGCTTCCTTTTCCGGGTGAATGGTACTATTACTGTTTTTTGAGGATTCAGAGACATCTGTTCCCTGTCACACCAGTTACCCACTACATTCAGTGTCTCTTGAAGAGTATTATATATTACTTCTTCAGAGTTTCCTCTGACTAATATGACTAGATCATCTGCATATGCTAGAAGGAATAATAGTGACCTGTTTTTGTAAAATAATTTGTCGAACACAACGTGAATTTCGACGAAAGTTTCACAGTCGTCAGGCACCTATTGCACAAACAATTCGACGTCTAGCAACCCGACTGGAAGAGACAGGCAATACTAGATTTTGTGAGCCGTTGTAAGCCACGACTAGACCGTTCGATCGAAAATATCGACCGTATGCGTAGAAATTAAATTAAGTGCCACAGGTAATACAATCCCCCTGTATCCCTGAAGATACCTCAAGGTACCTTGTGCGGGAGAGGGCCACACATTTAAAGATAATGGACACACACACACCTAATATTCGTGTATGCTAGGATTAATTTCTGGTTTGGAAAAAATCCTAGCTGGGGTCGAGCTCGAGACTCCAGGATAAGAGGCAAGCATCTTCGACCATGAAGTCACAGAATGTTGGTGAGGACTGAAAACGTCCACGAGAAGACAGACCATGTAATTGGGAATTTGACGGCGTTACCTACAGCGTATTTTGGTGCAAGACTTGAAGATGTTTCCGGTCTAAAATTCAGATGGAACAACAGCTGCTATCTAGAGGCCCATTGCGTCTACAATACAGTTAAAACATCATAAACCTCAATTGTAAAGTGGACGATTTTCCAACAACAATTATCATGAGTTACGAGGCGAATTTCCACCTGTCTATATGTCAACAGAAAACTACCCTCTTCTGGAGAATTGTATAGCTTCAAATTATTCACCTTTACATCCCCAAAAAGATAATTGGGACCTACTTTTTTGAAGACGCTAACGACTGCATAGTAACTGTCAACAGCGAACGTTGCAGAATCACATTACGTGATTTTGGATGAATTGGGACTGGGGTACATGTGGTTCCAGTAGAACGGTGCATGACGTAATTAATTTATTGGAGAACACTTCTCCAGGACGTCTTATCTTTCATTTTGGTGAAGAGACTGGTGCAAACTAATAAAGCGCAGACACTGGAGGAAATAATGAAAACGTTCGACAGTAGATAGACAACATAACGCAAAAAGTATTAAGAAAAGTGATGAAAAATGTCAGAAATAGAGCCCAACTTTGCGTCAACGCGTGGTGGCATTTTGGCGACATCATATAACAATATAAAATAATAAAATTGACGTTTTATCATTTATTTCAAAAGGTGTAGGCTAAGGAAATAGGGTGGCACATTTTATACAATTGGGAACAACGACAGACCCCATATACGATTATTTTGGGACCAATTTCCATTCCGACAATCTCTAGATACGAATTTTTGCTGCTCTAATATAGACATTCTTACCAGTTTTACAATATTTTACACTTTTTATTTTTTTAAATATGACCTATAATCTATTCTATATGTATTTTATAAATATTTCTATAATTTTAATTTATACAATAAATAGGTATGTGACGCAATTTATATTTATGTTTCGCCACCCAGACCTCAATTATTTTTTTATTAATGATTTCTTACGGACAGTCCCTAATATTTTCCGTCTAGGTTTAGGAACGTATCAAAAGAAACACTCTTATACATAAATCATTTGGAAAAGAGGGTAATTTTGGCTTCGAAAAACGAAATTAAACCACATTGTAATAAGTTCATAAATATCTATACTATAGAAGTATAATTCGAGATGTAACGCACGGTAGTTCCTTATATTGTATCTTTGCTGTCCCTGGGCCGAAAGATTAATGTTTTTGGAACGTTTAGTTGGGGGTGGCGAGTGCGGCCTATGAATAAAACAGTGCATCTTGACGGTGGCTAGGAGGGTGTGTAAGGTGTTGCTGTAAACTCAATCTACACATAGGCGTTCGCTGAAAATATATTGGAGAAGTTGAAGTAAATAATAATTTATTTTATTTAGAAGAAAACATCTGAATGATATATTTGTCATAGACGTATTACAACATCTCGCATTTTATTCAGTCGTCTTAAAATATTTATATATACTTATATTAAAACATAAAACACCACATAAATTAGACATTATATTTGCAATAATTAATTTAAAATAATAATGTATACCATATTAATAAAATTAGAAATTATACCGCATTAAAAGAAACCCAAATTCAAAATTCAAAACAATTGTATTAACAATTAAAGAAAACAATGTATATGGCCCTCGCCGGACACCCAGTCCGTTGCCGACCTAGTATCCCTGCGTAAGGTGACGACGGGGCAATTGCTAGGTGGGGTGAAGCGGGGTCGGTCCGGATTTAAAACTAAAACATATACAAAACATGCGCGGTTGATATAAAACTTTAAAACAATGCAAAAGGAATATATAAAATTGTATAAATTTGTGTATAATAATTTTGAATTTTGACGATGCTTCAACGAGCCAAATTGTCACAGTAAAAAGCTCGCCTCTAAACAATACTGAATTGGGAAACGGGAATGTCCACCTCCGCTTAAAAAAAGAAGAGAAAAGTGAGAACAAAATTTGGAATTTTGGTGCCCCTTTTATAATGTGGGAGTGTCCTCCCATTTTATGGGAGGGTGGTCTAAAGATGTTGTCTGAAAATTGGTAACGTTTGGTACGGCAATTTGTGTTTTATTCGAAATGGCGCGGTATACTCCCTTATTTGTGTAAGGTTGACAGTTAGTGGACAATCAGAGAGTTTAAATTCGTAAAATTTTTGTGGAGATCTCTGATATAATCCACTATGGGTACAATGTCGTTGCAAAGTTGTCGTAATTCCCTTATAGGGATATATCTTGTTGAGTTACTTATGAGGCGAAGGAATTTGTTTTCCAGTACCTGCAGTAGGGAACTTGCCTATAATTTTTAAAATAAAAATAATACTAAAAAACATAGCGTAACGTTGTAATAAAACGTGTACTTCACAAAAAAAATAAGATTTCTAATTCCACGCGATCAGTATGAAGGATCTAAACAGCGATAAAATTGAAGTGGCCCGAAACGAGCTACTATTGACTGTGACGTCACACCATACAATATTCGGTAGTCGTCGCGCCGGGAAGCAACACAATCAGATGTTTACCAATTCCAATTTAAAATCTTTATTCACAATTAAGTAGATTATTTACAACTTGTATGGGGTACAGAGTAAGATTTAGATTAATATATACATATATACAGAAAAAAGAAAACTAAAAATCAATTCATTCATAAAATACTTAAAAATAATAATACAAACAAATTAACAAAGTATGACATTCTATATAAACATATGTACAATATGGTGTTATTAGACTGTGGTTGATTTGTTAGTGACTGTTCTGATATAAATACATAATTGTGTTTTATAGTACCGCTTATTGTAGTTGTACAGATATTTTAAAATGACTGATCAAGGTTTTTCAAAGGGCCAATCTGATAATTTGCCTAAAGTGGATATGTTTATGGTGGCATCTTTTATACAAAATGAAAGTTTTTCTCTTGGAGAGGTCCGCGGGGTCAAGGCAGAGAAGTATGTATTTTTTTTAGCTTTTAGTAATAATTTATAAACACAAAATAGTTATGACTTGATCACGGAATAAAAAGAAATAACTATAAAATGCTTAGTCGCAACTAAGCATTTTTAGCAGACTTAGTCTTATGTTTGAAAGAATTTAGGGTAATTCTTTACAACAGCCACTTCTATATTTTTCGTGTTTTTTTTTGTACACACGCGTGTAGCAAGTGTCTCTATAGAAGACATTTGCTGCAAAGGAAATGTTGCGCAAATGTATAATTACCTATCGTAGGTATTTTCGTACTATGTTTTGGGGCAAGGGAAATAAGTGATTGTGTCGTGTTATCATTCACATAATAGATAAATGTAAGATTTGAATAGAATAAATTAAAGGACAAGGGAAAGGTATTTGCAATATACTATATATACTAGAGGTAAACATTTTACTCTTCGCAGACAGTAGTGTTATTGAACTTTTATATAATTGTTGCACATTCTGTAGGATACTCTTCGCAGTTTTTTGAAAATAATCTTGTGTTTGTCTTATAAACTTCATTCTTACAATACCTAATGTATTGACTACATATTTAATTTTCTCTCCCGATGGTGCCGACTGTATTGGCGAAACGCGTGGCAGCATATTTTATAGTATAAACTAAGATTCATTCTTACAATAACTAATATATTGATCACATATTTAATTTTCAATTTTTTTCATCTCCCGATGATGCCGACTGCGCAGGCGAAATTTGTGTTAGTCTATTTTACAGCATTTTGGTGTCTATAGAAAATTACTTCAATTTTAGTAGCACATTGAAAATTGCAACCCTCTGTAGATTCATATTTTTAAATAAAATGTCCTATAACTTTTTTATTTACTATTTGATTTTTTTTTGAAAAACAATGGATTCCTTCCTCTAGCTAACACTAACTTATAGCCCAAATTTCAATTCGATCGGACTTTTCTTTCTTTAGTTATCGTGCTTACAAGAAACGTGACGAACGGACAGACGGACGGACAGATGAACAGACGGACATTTTGAAAGTTGTTCAGAATTCGTTGACGAACGAAATGATTTTTTCTGTGCGAGCGATATTAACGATTTTAGAAATGTCCCGATCAAATGCAATATACTCTTCGTAATCGTATTTGCGAAGAGTATAATAATAAATAGCTGTTTACTTTTGCACCAGGAAATTACCTTTCGGAATTCGGAATATTTTATTGCCCGCCTGCGAAAAACTAGTAGATAGACATATAGTATTTAATAATGTACTTACATTAAAATGATCTTCACACACATGTAGAGACCTGCTGCTCTGCGAAATGTCTTTTTCATTTCTTCAACACGCTTTTAGCCATTTTGATCGACGAATCTTATCTTCTGGCAATATTATAAATATTTTATCTGGTACTTTTACTGTAGTATTCTTACACAACGGTACAATGCAATATTTAAAATAAGGAGTTTTTGTTTCCATTTTAAGTATGCACTTAAAATTTATGGCGATGCTGGTATTTTTACGGCTGAAATCAAGCGGTCGAGTGCTGGGATCTCCGTCGTCGCTTGTAAATTGTATGGTGTGATGTCACGACTACTTCCGCGCTTTTGAACCTGTTTGAAACGGGTCGCTCGCGCGCGAAACTTTAAATAATTTATAACAAATTTATTATTGGGAATTAAGGCGTCATATTTTGCATATCTTAGTTTTTAGTATTGTAGAACATTTTTATGAAGTAAAAAAAAAAAAGTGCAAGTTCCCTATTTGTGTAACATCGTCGCGCTCACACAAGACCAGGCCGGCGCAGCATATACTAAGGCCGGTCTCACTCGTGTAAATTAATTTTTTATTATCCCTGTTTAGTTCTGCTTTTCCCTGCGATCAAGAGGTATATACTCCTGGACAGAGAATAGACTTTACGTCTTATCTCGTTAACGTGTTTTCCAAAATAAAGTCCTTAAGTACTTTCTGGTTAAACCGGAACTGGAAAATATGCACGTGATACGCATTTATAATCAGTGTAATATTATATGTTCATTTTAGCATTAATACCCTGTATATTAATTTTTGTATCATTCGGATTTTCTGTCATAATTTTTTTATTTGATGTTCAATTTTTTTTTCGAATATGAATTCCTCAGAAAAAAATACATAAGTACTCTTGCATTTTTTTCCTAGGTGAAAAATAAAGCAATGAATTCGAGTAACGCCTGAAAATGATCGCCCTGTACATCCCATTTTAAATCATCTTCAATGATTACACCTAATAACTTAACACTATTACCTTTCGTAATTATTGAATCAGAAGAGATCGTTAAGTGATGAGTTGTGTTTCTGTTAAAGTTCAGTTTATTTGTTGAAGCTCATAGCTCTGGTTTTTCAACTGCTTGTTCATTAAATTTTCTCAAAGTTTTTGAGCAGGTTTTTAGGGTTAAGTAAGTATTAACTATTAAGTACTAAGTATTAAGTATTAAGCATTAAGCATTAAGTATTAAGTAAGAATCAACTATTAGTTAAGTAAGTCGTTGGCAAATAATGTACGTTTAATGCTTTCGAGAAAGGTAGGCAAATCGTTAACATATAATATGAAGAAAATGAGTCCTAGTACGGAACCTTGATGAACTCCATGTGTCATTTAAAAACTGAATTTAGGTTGTCTAGCGAAACACACTGCCTCCTCTTTACAAGGTAAGACTTGAAAATAGATAAATAATCCCCGAATACCGTAATATTCAAACTTCTGCATTACGTATCTTGTGTGTGAGACAGCTTGTATTGTGAAACAATTTTTCCTAAAGCCATAAAATAAATAAAGGTGTAAAAACCAATATTAGTCAAAATATTCTACTTCATCATAAGCATTCGATATTTATTTTGTGCTGGCTTATACTACATTTCAATTACAGTTACTAAGCACTAGATCCCTGTAACAATATATGTATACATCTAAGAATAAAATGGTGTCAATATTTTTTCGTCACTACCTTAGTAGTGCTTTACCTCTCACATTAAAATTTGTTCTAAAATATTTATTTTCTTTCCTCTTAATATAAATAAAATATATTCTTGGGGATTAATTATTTATAAAGTTCGCTGAAATTCGCGCTTCCAAATCCAACTACAAAAAGAATCTCTGTTTTATTTATAAAGCGCGCTAAAGCATATAAAAGACACCACAATAAAAATGATAAAATTTCCAATTCGTGCAATAATACGAGATTTAAAATCAGGTTTTATAAAAGAGACAACCTGTACGATGAGACGACAAAGGCGGCAACACAAAAAATAAAATTTCTAATTAATCCGATGGTCGCATCCACACCGCTGTTTGGTGCACCAGCACGGAGTGCATTGGACATCCCGGACAACGGACATATATCTTATGTCTGGAAGCGCTACTCCTGTCCAGAAACAATAGGCGAGCCATTAGGCAAATGAACGCGCTTGCATCGCAGTTGCCCAGACAAACACTCCCTTTGAACTCCAATTTGCAGGATTGGGTAAACAAGTATACAAGTTTTTCCTACCTTACGGAATCTGGTCTACAATCAAATATACAAGACCCTGAGGTGTTATGTGAGCAATTTAAAATTTTTCGGGCTGATAGAAATTTACTAGAAACTAAATGTGAAGGAGGTGGTGCAGTAATGATAGCAGTAAACTGTGCGCTCCTGGCGGCCGATTTAAAACTAAATTCTACAATGTTTATAAACTTACCTTTCATTGATATTGTTGTTAAAATAATTATAAAGCACTATTGTTTTTACATATTTACGTTTTATGTAATAATAATAATAATAATAAATTGCCTTTACTTATATTTCTGTCTTGGTGAAGTTTAGCAAGTTGTTCTACCACTTAACCAAGACAATTTACAATTTTACAGTTTTACAAAATTTAGAAAGAAAAAAAATTTACAAAATTTATAAACATAATAAAAAGTATTAAAGTTACCACTAAATGATAATAATGAAATTACAATAGTTTATTAAAAAAATAAAAATAATAAACAAATAATATTTAGATATGGAAGGTCACTGGTCTGCAAGAAATAATTTCTCTTAAAGGTTAATTTTGAGGAGGTTTTTAGATTATTTGAAAGAGAATTGCTACTGCATTATATGAAAAGGATCTCTGAAACATTGCTGTGGAATGTCGAGGTATCGTAAGCTGGTCGATATGTCTCAATTCCCTCTGATGAACATTGACTCTTGGCACTAGTTTAAAAAAATAAATAAACAAGATTTTCATTTATCAAAAAAACATTATGAGTAAAGCAAGCCATATGCAAAATTCTACAGTTATACATTTTAAACCACCCAATTTCTAACAAATACCTGGTGATATGATCTCTAATATGTAAACCAAAAATAAACCTAATACATGAATTTTGTATTTGTTGAATTCTAGTTGAAGATTTGAAATCCATACGGGCCATAAACGACATCACAATAATTGAATAAAGACAATACAATAGAATCACATAACTTAATCTTTTTTTTTTTTTTTTTTGTTAAAACAGTGTCTGTTAGCATATATACTTTTAAGTAAACAGTATGAATTTCTAATTATTGAGTTTATTTAGGCCTAAACATTTAACTTCCTCCTTATATTCTAATTTTTGTCCATCCGCAAATAATGAAATGCGACCTATGGCCCTCTGACGATCTTTAGCTGTACCAAATACAATAACTAACGACTTTTTAGGGTTAATGAAAGGGCAATGATTTTTTCAAAATCCGAACCAAAGCTGTGATTTCTTCATCCAAAAGATCGACTAAATTCTGCAGGTCTTCTTTGTTCGAGGTGCAATATAATTGGGTAGCATCTGCATGAAAATGTGGTGTAAAATATTCTAAATACCGATTGAAATTGGATGTATATGTTATAAATAACAACGGGGCCAGAATTGACCCTTGAGATTCACCGTGTATTACATTATAATCATTTGATACGTCGTCATTTATAATCACACACTGCCTCCTGTCCGTAAGAAATGATTTTATAAAATTTATTGCAGTTTAATTAAAGCCGTAATAACTGAGTTTAGTACATAACATTTTGTGGTTGATAGTATCAAATGCTTTACTGCAATCTAGAGAGAGAAGTATTGTGACATTGCCGTTATCCAATCCACTAATAATATATTCAGTTACTTTTAAAAGGGCACTAGTGGTACTATGATTCTCTCGAAAGCCAGATTGGCTGGTAGGTATAATTGAATTTGTTTGTATATAGTCGAATATTTGATTATATACCAACTTTTCCAGAACTTTCGATAGAGAAGGTAGTATATTTATGGGCATCAGATCTGCATAGTCAATAGGCTTATTAATTTTATTTATAGGGAAAATTATAGATTTCTTCCCAAATAATAATCGTCGCCTATTAGAATAAATTCACAAAAATTTTCTCTTCTTGGGAAATCTGTTTCTTTTAATCGTTGAACCATTTGGATGAAAACGGGTGAAATTTATGTTTAATTAAGATTCTGTGAACTAAATCCTTGCATAGTCCCGATTCCAGAGCAGCTTGTCATAATGATATCATTTGAAATGCATGAAAATAACCCAGAATTGCTATTTCTACGTTTTCGTCATCAACAATATGCTTCCGCTTTTGAATTCTTGCGTTGACAGAGCCATAGTTTTTAAAATTATCCAGTATGCGTTTTACAGTGTTTGGTGACGGTTTCCGTTTTTGTGGAGATCGAATAGCAAATGTACAAGTTCTTGATATTACTTTATCACATTCTCCATAAATAATAAATCAAAAAGTCT
Source organism: Rhamnusium bicolor (assembly GCA_029963845.1). Classification (NCBI taxonomy): domain Eukaryota; kingdom Metazoa; phylum Arthropoda; class Insecta; order Coleoptera; family Cerambycidae; genus Rhamnusium; species Rhamnusium bicolor. Next base: position 76,601 of record JANEYF010003760.1, read on the forward strand.
TCGTGAGTGTAATTTAAACACGGTGGCATTTTTTTGACATAAGAGAATGACTTACATTACTGATCGTTTCTTACTAAAGATTTTTGAATTTCTAAGAAAATCGCATATATTTCAAAAAAGTTGCAACTTAAACCCCCACAATGTTTATATCAGAAAAAGTAATTTAATTATACAACACTTGATGTAAAAAAATACAGGATGTTCCATTTGACTTAAGCAAGTTTTCGCGGTTTGAGGTTTACAAAATGTAACGTCAAGTATGGAACACTTGATATACTTTCATTGAATTTCTTTAAACTATATCGTAGCTCACCTTATGGTCTTTCTGGATGCCAAAAAGCAAATGAGTATCTTTTGCACGAAGAAAGTTATTGTAAACCATTACACGTGTCAAAATTTTATTAAAATGTCAAATAACTCTGAAACGGCTGGATTTAGATATAGGCATGTTTTTGACTCAGAATTTTATGTTCTTTTCGAAAACCCTAAAATATATAGAGTATTCCATTTAATAGAAGCAAGTTGGTAATTATTTTAGTTGGATTGACCACACTGCCATTAGTAGCTCCCTAAATTTTCAAAATTTTCTGGTGCGTACTTTTCCCTATATCGATCGATGCAGTTCCTGGTGAGACACCCTGTATAATATGCATAAGTACATATATACATTGTAAATCTATTTAATATTTTGTATACATTTCGGTTAATTTTCTCTTATACAATTATGTAATTTTTTTCATTGGTATGTTCCTATTCGGTAATTGTGTATTGTACCTGTTGAATACTCTAATAAATAAATAAATAAATAATTGTAAATCAAAACATAATATGTTTAATTTTAATAAAAAATTTGATTTTATCTATCTATTACCTGACTTTTATAAACAGATTTGGAACATAATCTAACACCTTAAAATAGTAGAGAAATTGTAGTTCATTGAAAATAAGATACGGCATGCCTCAAGGTACCGTTTTGTGACCAATATTTAAACAATTTATTAGCGAATATATTGGATGTCGTGAAGTGGGTTCAAACAAACACGTCGAATGTGGTATCGAGGATTTTGGTGTTTCTTGAAAATTGTTGAATGAACAATAAAGTGTATCTACAGATATGTCGCTTAGTTGGATATTTCTATGTTAATTTCAATAAATTTCCACTAAATAGTTTTGCATACTTTTAATAGTCACTTGCTTATGTTAACTCAACTTATCTACGACTGGACTCTTCATTGGATAAATTAACTTGTATGTTAACCAACAGGAACATAGCGGACATTGGATGGCCTAGTAATATATGTAAACGTAGGTTATCTAGATATAAATATATTTTTTCTTATGTGGTTTTATGTAAACTACATGCAATTGCATTTGGTATAAATCTACCTAATGGTATTATACTTTTGTTTGGGGATAATTTATAAATTAAAAAAAAACTCACATACCTATTTGTAAATAATTATTTTTTTAAAACCCGGCTATTGACCTGACTTGATATAATTAAACATTTTATTGAACCTACGTTGTTTAATTTCCCAAAATAGGTTTCATTAAGTAAAGCGTGGTAAGGTAGACCAAATTCTCTGGTCAAATATTAATTGTTTATTTCTTGAATTTAGAGTACTCTCAGTAGGTACTAGTTCGCCTGTAACCCAACCTGAGATATAATGCGCTAGCGAGGATTGGTGAGTTGTTCAGTTTTTTTCGTTTTACGTAAGAGTGCAAACGTTACATATTTGACATCCCAACGCAAACAAACGTTGCATTTAAAACATACGTTACATTATATAGTTTTCTTTCTGAAATAGCACTACTTTTTTTTTCTCGGTAAAACCGATGCCGGAAGTTGACACCGACACCTCATGGCAGCAGAACCGACGAATTACCTACAGCCATTCCCCACATCCGGCACGGTTAGTGGTTGTGGATCCCAGAATCATGTGACCTATGCAGACGGAGAAAACCTTAGAAAGCCGCCTTTCGATTTGGCCTACCAGCCATTCGGCTGACTTTTAGCAGACCGGAATTATCTTCAATTTCGAGAGTAACGTAGTCTTTGTCCCTCCGAATACACCGATTATTAGGGCGATCATTTTGACCGAGTAGTCTGTGTACAGCACTTGAAGCTCATATCAGAAATCGCGATTTTAGGTCCGCTTTTCCTCATCCTTCAAAGTGATGTTTTTCTCGGCAGATGCCGAAAATTCGATTACATACATCACCTTGGTTTGATGGTCGATGAGGACTATGTCAGACTTATTGGCTTGAATTAACCTGACAGTTGGTAACGAGTAGTTCTAAACATTTCTCGATCTCGATATTTCAAGCGATATAATGCAGTATTGGTATCTGGTCTAACCAGTACGGATGCCTTAGATGATAATATAGTACTCGTAACGCCGCGTTATGTCGGTAGATATAGGCCGAAATCGCAGATATCGGTCATGTTCATGAGCGGTTCCGGCGTCTGACGGCAAGTTCTGCAATTGGTATCAAGAACCTCTACATACCACACGTGGCAATGGTAGACCAAGGTGTTGAAAACACCATCCTGGCAGACCCCAATGATTTAAACCGGCTGGCCTTAGAAAGCGAATGTCAGCCTGGTCGAGAAACCCAATGTTTCTATGTTCTTAAACAATACTTCATGCTGGGGTTTATCGTTGTGCCGAAACAATTTTTTATTGTTAGCAGTTCTGTTGGGGCTTTCAGGTAATTTGGCTAAACCTTAGTCACTGACTCTACATCAGCATATCGTCAGCCTTCTCGCCTGGTATAACGAGCACAATTTTTTTTTTCGGATAATCCGATGCTGGACCGTCCTCCCGTGGTCTCCGACGCCTCACGGGAGTTGTGCCGGCGCATTAACTACAGCCACTCCCCACATCCCGCAGAGTTAGTGACTGTAGATACCAGAATCATGTGCCCTAAGCAGATGGAGAGAACCCAGAATGTATTAATGAAAATCATGAGATGAATTGAAAGACTGAAATGCGTTTTTTAAGAAATGTAATTATTTGTTAAATGAATAAAGCCGATATCCACAATCGCAACTGAGGTTTCAAGCCATAGGCTGAAAAGGTTTTTTGAATTTAGATCTGTTACGTACAAGATATATTAAAAATAACGTTGTTGTGAAAATTGTTCTGTGCATATTTTCATTTTTATAATTCACTCATCGTAGCAACTACATTGTTAAAAACACATGTTTTATGCTTATTTTTAAAAAGTCTTTTTTAAAATTTCAACTAGATACTATTTGTTTTTGTTTAAAAAAAGTACATATTACGTACATATTTGAAGCTAGCTATAAATTAATTTGCTTACAGCAGCACTAGACAGTGGAAACAATAAAACAAAACTTAAACGGTAAGTGTGGGAAGATACAGTATTATATATGAATTTGAAGACCGAACTGAACAACTATAGTTACCTATATACAGTGTAACAAAAGTACGGTTTTCGTTTTTCTCCTTTTGCTCGAGTCCAAGCGCACCTGTGTTGCAGTTCGCTTAAAATTTTACTTTGGTTGCGGTTTTTGTTTGTTTGAAACGGTTTATGCGGCGCGAGTCCCGATAGTAATCAGCGCGTTGTATATACTCATATATAGAAGAATATGCGGGATGCGTACGTAATGATCGCCTATTTTATTATACTATAGGAACTGACCATAGGGGATTTTGGTTGCAAGTTAAAAACAAGGTTTTTATTTATAAAAAGTTAAGGTTCGATGTGGATATCTGACATTAGATAAAACAAAAAAGAAATCTTGTTTTGTTTTATGCTTTACTCAAACGTTTCAAAGAAAATTTCTGAGATGGTCAGCTCTTACTCTCTTTTATGAAATCTCTGATATGACACTAGATAATGACTAATTAGTTTACATACGTATCAAGGAATTAATTAATTTTTCTGGCCATAATTTTACCAAATTATCAGTTTTCTAATTGTAAGAATTAGTTTTCATTATATATCAATAACACTCGTGTGGTTTTCCACAAAACACCATATTACTGCACTCGACACGGGTTTTGCCAACCAAGTTGGCATCATCTGGAGATGATTAAAACTAACCTAACAATGCATACTATTTATACCTAAACTATTGTTACGGTTGGATGAACTGTGATTAACTAACCAGCAGAGCGACTTATATGGAATTGGCTCTCTCGCTTGAATGCTCCTTGAATCTAGTTTTAATTGATCGTCTAGTTTGTCCAACATACCTTTGATTACAGTCCTTACAGCTAATTTCGTAAATCCCCGACATTTCGTTTGTTCCAATTTTGTCTTTTGGATTGCCTAAAAGTTGTAGTTTATTGCACCACTGTCATATCTATTAAAAATCTTACCAATGCCACGGTTGAATCGAGGATCGTATGGAATCAATACAAATTTCGGATTGTCTCTTTCATTTTGAAAAGTCGAACAATTTCGTAGTATCTTTTTACGTTTCCTAATTATTAGATCAACTAAACTTACTAAATATCCATTACTTACAGCTGCATCCTTAATCAGTGCTTTTTTTCAAACCTCTTCTTACTGAGGAGGAAGCTTAGGAGGCGATGATCTAGAAAATTAACATTCGCCATTTTGTGTTAAGCACAATGGTGAGAGATCTTAGGAATACATCTTAAAATACTGCTATATTTTCTGTTTATGTCAAATTCTAACTAATCTCCACTATTTCTAAATATTAATACATCTAAAATTGATAATTGTCTACAGTTTTCAATATAATGTGTGAATTTAATTGACGTGAAACGAAGGTTTAATTTAGAAACAAAGTTGTCAAAGTTACATCAAATGCTGCACAAAAATCATCCACATACCTAAGCCAAACCCTGCCTGGGGAAATACTCTAATATTTTTTTGCTTCTGTTTCGAATCTGTTCATGAAGAGTGTGACCATAATTGGCAACAAAGAGTTACCCGTTGCTGTCTCTCCATGTTTTTCAAAGAAATTATCATTGAATAGAAAGCAATTTTTGTCTAATACAAAGTTTAGTGTAGTAAACATTTAAGTTTACTACATCTTGATTGAGATTGTTTAATTCTAGTAAATCCTCAAAATAGTCCAAGTTTGTTGTATCGAAATACTTGCAAACAATGAATAAACAGGTTTTTAGAAACCAAATACCAAGACCTACCGAGACGATAGACTAGTGCGTTGTTGTGTGGAAGAACACGACTAGCCACTGTCTATCTCTCCTGAGTTCGAGTCTCAGCTGCGGCATCTGGTACATGTCACAAGAAATGGTTGTGTGTATGTGTCTGCTCTGGTTGAGTGGTGAAATAGCAATTTACTAAACTCCAAGACGTTAATATAAATAAGACGTTAAAGAAAATATATCCGATCGTATTATTATAAATTTAGCACTAACCGTATGATACAGATTCAGTTCCATTGACCGTGAAACCATTTTAATCCAAAAGTGAGTTGGGTGTCAATGTTGTAATACATTGTAAACGAATTGATATTTTTATAAGTATATGTTACTAATTAATTTAATCTTAAAATGACAGATAAAATTTAATCAAAATATATTTGCTTTACGAGCTGAAAGGTCTCAGTCAGTGTTGTTCAACAAAGATCAATGATTCACATGGGAGGTGAGCTAGCAGATTAACTTCAGGCTGTCCCGATCCCGCAGGGTTGGTGGCTGTAGGTTCCAGAATTATGTGCGTTAAGCAGATAGAGAGATGATGTTTTAAAATCCCTAGAAACCTAGAATGGCCACCTGTATTATCATTAGTCTAATTTTTGTCAGGCTGGTATGGTGTTCAATTTCAAGAACAGCATGAGCTTTATCTCTTCGAGTACACCGAATGTTAAGACGACCACCTTGACCGAGTAGCCTGGGATACGGCACTTGGTGCTCGTAATGGAGATAATTTGTCCGTTTTTCAAATCCTTCAGAGTGATGTATTTATTTGTAATTGCCAAGAATTTGATGACACATCACTTCGGTTTGTCAAGGAGGACTCTCAGGTTTTTTGGTATGGATTCGCCTTATAATTGGGAATGAGTCATACGTCATACAGCATTTCTCATTCTCTCTTATATCGTGTTTTCATATTTGGACACTACACAGGAAAGTAGCTCCATTCGCACTCGTTTATTCTTCGGAGCAGAGGAGAGAGCATGAATTGCATCTGTTCCTGATCTCTGGTGACTGCATGGTTTGACGATATGCGATGACAAATTCACGGTCAAATTTGTAAGTAAAAGCATTACTGTTTTTAGGGCAATACCTGCTTTTAGTTTAGTTCTGCAACATTACTTTGTTCCATTACAAACTCTTAATTTAGCTGGTTAGTACTTTGAAGGATGCCAATTTGGTTGATAAAAATACGCGTCAACTATAGTGCCCGGTGTTTTCGTGTTTGTGAAACCACTTCAAAAGGTATTTAAATTTCAATATACTTGGAGCTCTGATACAGACACGCTCTCTTTTTTAATAGCTCTTACGGTTTAATTTGTGTTCGTGAGTAAAGTGATATATTTTCATCATTTCTTTTATGCCTACGCCTCTGGACAAGATACAATGTAAATGAAATTTATTTTCCTCTTTTAAGTATCACCTCGGTAATAATAATTTTCACAGTAGTTACAAACTGACAAATGTATAGTGTTGGAATCTTAACTATCTACATTACCACAATAATTATTTTTAATGCGTCTGTGAAACATTTATTGTAGATTAATGAAATGGAATAATATTAAAACCTCTTACTTAACAAATAAAATTGTTAGTTAGCAGAACCAGTAGTGTAAACTACAAGACTGTCTATATAATTTATTAGTCTTGGAGATTCTTTGGTGTGATAGCCGTGTGATTACAAAATTATGTGCAAATAAAAATCTCAGCAGCGCAGCGGGACATAATCGCAAAATTATTCTGAAGACGTTAGTGTGTTTGGTCGATAGAAGAAAGAAGAAAGCAAGGTCTGAATTTCGTTGATCTTATACCAGGTTCTCTTTCTGAAGATGCGGACTGCCTCACCATTTTTTAAGTCCACTAACGCATTACACTTGGCAAAAGATATCGAATAAATAAAAAATGTCCTTATACTCGCCATACACACACCAAATCGCTAACTTAGAGATTTTCGAACTGAGCAAATGATGTAAACTAAATAGGTCATACAATAAGATAGTCGCTTAGGGATGCAAGCGATATTCGGCTTTCGACACTACATATATACATAATATAATTCTCGTCCGCTCATCGGTGCCACTGTAATTCACGAATCGGTGCCGGTTTCGCATACAAAAGCTGATTAATTAATTTCATCAGTGTGAAGATTTCAATTCAATTTATTACTATTATAACACGCGTTTTTCGGAATATAGTATTAGGTTAAAAAAAATCAGTCTCTGGAATGATATACAAATTCCCTAGGCTGAGTGATTTCATTGTCAGGTTGAAACACATATTTTTGATTAGACTATTGTTGCGTGTTTGCTGTCCTCACAAACACTTCAAACCGTGAATTCGTTGTTTAAAAGTCCTGGTAACACTTACTCACTACTTTTTTAACCAATTAATAATTAACAATAATAACAATGAAGAACTTACCTATAACCACAATTAAACACATCGTTATCACTACGTTAGACTATAACTTATTTTTCCCTTACTCGCACAATTCCAAATCAATACTGAGCTCCTGGACCCATTGTGTAATAAATAATAATAAAACCAACTTTTATTTTCCTGTAAAATATAAAATACATATGTATAGGAATAGTCACACATACTAGCTACAAAACACCTAACTTGGTAATGGTAATAGTGGGGGGAGGCTGACGCCTGGTAAGTAGGCCACAGACGGGCCCTTTTTACCAACCCCCAGCTGTCCCCTCAGTCCTGTGCTTCTCTTGCTCCCTCATCGAATCTTTCCGACCTTCTAATGAAGGTCAGGATGTCACTCATTGCGAGGGAGCTCATCTCCTCCCTTAGAAGCGCCTCAGAACCGAAGATACTGTGTCTCAGGCGTCCAAACGCTTCACATTGTCCCAGGAAGTGGTAAGATGTCTCTTCATCACTCCTGCATCTTGAACATGTAGGGTCTTCCTCAATACCTATCAATGATAGATGCCTCCTAAGTCTGCAGTGGCCTGTCAGAACACCGATTAATAGGTTCAGAGTTTTCCGACTCCGTCCCGGCAACCAGGCCGATCTCGATTTGTTCGGCCCCGTCACGAAATCTCGGGTTTGCCTGCAGGCTCTATTTGTCCTTCAGTGCATCCTCAGTGTCTCGTGGGCCCACTCATTGAGGGCCGTTGTGACCTGCCTTCTTGAAATACCTAACATATGCTCAGGCCCGTGACAGGGTTCCTCGGCTCCGAGTCTAGCCAATTCATCGGCCTTCTCGTTGCCTGGAACTCCCATATGTCCCGGGACCCATACCAGTCTCACTTGTTTATGCCTAGCCAGCTCTTCTAGGGCATCCCCACACTCCTGGACGAAAGCTGATCTTGTCCTGGGGGAGCACACGCGTTTAGAGCAGCCTAGCTATCGGAGCAGATGTATATTATCTGTTCCGCCCCATTTCTAACCGCAGCCCTACCCGCCACCGCTAGGATGGCGTAAACCTCTGCCTGGAAGACCGTGGTGTACGAGCCTAGGGCAAAGCTCTCCTGTACTTCTTTGCCTTCCAGATATATTCCCGCCCCGGAGGACGGTCTAAAACACCTAACTTACTCTGCTGTCATAAAAATCATGTAAACTATAAAAGCACTTATCTAGCAGATATCTATTTAATCCTCTTTTGAATTTATTAAATTTGTTGACAATTTAATTTTTGCCAGTAACTTATTAAAAATATTTAAACCTACATAAATGGAAGAGTTTGAAGTTATTTTGTATTTACAAAAAGGAATATGAAAATGATCTTTCTGCCTTGTATTTATTTGATGTACAGTATCATTTAAAATAAAATTATTTTTGTTTTTAAAAATAAACGCACATAGGTCATATATTAAAATATAGAGTAAAAACATTATAAGTTTTGAAGATGTCTCTATACGATTGTCTATTGGACATACTCGCAATGCATCTTAATATACGCTTTCGTACCCCAATATCTTAGTCTAGAAGAGACGTGAGCATGGTACATCATAATAAGTTGTTCGATTGTCAAAATATCTTAAATTTCTAAATAAGTAACGGATTGAATTTAACTTTGAAATTAACTGAGTACAGTGGAACTTCCAGTTGAGGCATTCGTCTATTGTTACTCTTAAAAATTTGACTTCTTGGTTACTATTCAGGATATCGGAACTACTTATAGTGATATTTAATGCAGAACAGTATTTTAGTCTGTTATGAAATCTTATCCCTTGTGTTTTTTTCGGTGTTAAAATAAAGTGAACTTGATTTATATCAATCATTTACAATTTGTCACTCATTATTACATTTAAATTCCAACTCTTCATCTTCGGTATCGGAGATTAATAATGATTTGTCATCGGCATACATAATAAAGAATGCATTCGTGGTTAAAGTTTTTTCGTGCATAAAAGAAATAAAATAGGACCTAGTATAGAGCTTTGTGGAACTTCCCAACTTATATCTAAATATTCAGATTTGACTGTATTCAATATTCATATCAATATTACACAAATATGTTAGGTTAACATACTGTTTACAGTTGTTCAAAAAGGAGGTTAATCATTCGTATGCCACAACACGTATACCATACGGATAAAGTTTGGAAAAAAGATTCATATGATTGACGCAATCGAATGCCCTGCTGAGATATCCCAACAGGGCATTCGCCTGCCTCTATATGGTCGATCAGTTCTTCGTAAAATGAAAGAATTTCCGTGTGTGTACATATTAGCCCGAAACCCATGTTAATGTTTAGTAAAAATATTATATTTTCCAATAAATTTTAACATACGGTCCAAATAATAATAGTCAAAAATTTTGAGAAATCAGATCGGACAGTTATCAGTCTATAATTTTCCATAAACAGAGGAGCTTGCCTTTTATGAACTAGAATTACTTTGCCTACTTTTAAAATTTTTGGAAAAGTTCTCGTTGAAAAAGAGAAATTAACCAAATGAGTCATGGGTTGCAAGATCAAACCAATTATTTGTGTATGACTTTTGTATCCGTCTATTTACGGTCTAGAACTTTCCTGAATATTCCTGACCCCTCTCATACATTTCAAGATCTTTTTTTATAATCCCAGACTACTTTGACTATATAATTTAAGGTTTAGTACTTGTAATGCCATATCTGGGCACATCTTGGAATTCATAGTCCACATAGTCCATTGGCGTAACAATATCTTTAAAGGATTTGTTCATCTTTCTGGAAGAAAATCATGACATGAATTTATGTAAAATCAACACTTTTTGTAACATTAATACTTATAGTAAATTACTTGGTGATAATTATAAAAGCTAGTAATTTACAGAGTCTTCTTATGGACAACATTTAGGGTTTGGTTACTTGTAGCAGACAATCATTTTTTTTTGGAATTCCCTCATGAGAATGCTACCATACAATTTTGACCATACGAGAAACAATCTCTTTCTATTTATAGTTATGGCAAAGCCCAACAACCAAAAATTGAACCCTTTTAAATTGAATCAGGAAATCGTTGGATGTAAGCAGGAAAAATATATACAATAAACTATTAAACTTCTTTAAAGAACAGTGTTACAATTTGGACGCTTTTGTGAATAAGCTATTCGACATACACATACCTAATTTTCATTGTCCAATGTCCATGTAAGTCTATAAATATTAATGTGTGATAAATTTACTTAATCAACTCTTTTGATCTGCTGCAAATACAAAACTGATCCTAGCAATAGTGCCAATTATTTCTTAAAATAAAAATGTTGTTGATATGCAAAACTGACAATGCCGTACTATTTCAAAATGACTTTTAGAACGCACTAATAACATCATCCGAATTCGTCCGTTATGGTATTTCCCTTACAAAGCTTCAAAATCAATAGCTACAAGATGCCATACAATATTCAAAAAAACTATCTGGAATTTAAGAAAAATTATGTCATGTTTGTATTCAACGACTTGAGAAAACTATAAACACCAAGAAGGGTTAACCGAGACAAAAATCCCTTGACGAAATTTTGATATTTTCACCAGTTTAATTCTTGCTTAATTCTTTGATTTGTTTTAATAATGTCAAGTAGCATGAAAAAAATTTTATACTTTGTTGTTAATAAGCCCTATAAAATTATTCGACAGTCCAACCAACGAGTATCCAATAAGATAGAACAAAATGTTTCAAGTTCTGATTAAATTCTCATGAATTTAAGATGGAGCAAAAATAAATATTTGCTCTGTTCTTTGTAATAAAAACTATTTATTTGTTTCTGAAATAGCAAAAATTCGTAACCTACTATACAAACACGCCACTTCTTATGAATGACCAAATAAATTAAGAAATTATTGGATTCGGTACATATAAAATCTGGCTGTGAAATTGTTATCTAAAATCAAATTGGCCAATAAAATGCATATATTACAGACCGTTTCGTGCAGTGGCGAATATAAACACACAGAATGCCACTCCGCGGGAGGCTGTTAATTAAACTTGTAGTACTCTACATTTAAACGGACTTTCGATCAGACCCGTATCGTCAAATGGTTATACGGGGAAGCAACATATATTGGAAATAAAAAAAAAGTTTATTAATACCAACCTAGATAAACCGTTGTACTTATCGATTGTTCTTTTCTAATACAATTTGAAAATTTAAACTGCAGTTGGTGCAGGATATTTTCAATCTAAAAGCTTAAAGATAAAAAAGGTCGAGAGAAAAATAAGGCTAGTTATTGAATTCATTGTTTTACCTTGTAGTACAACAAATTCGCTTCTCATTTTGTCGATTACCTACATCATTAATTTCGTTGTAATGGTTTTAAGTTGAAAGAATATATTACAATGTTAGGTGTACTCCAAGGGTCAAATTTAGGTCCACTTTTGTGAGTGTTGACTATTTATGTAATATATCGGATTGTAATAATTTACTTTTGTGAGATGCTTTTAAAATAAAATACACATTAATTACTAAAATACTGTGAATGTTATTAAAATTTGTAACCTGTAATTTGTTAAATTTTATAATCTAAATTATTCTGCTTGATTCTGTTGTACTGAATGACGCCAAGTATGAGCTGAGCCTGCAACTCTAACATGTTCGTAATATACGACCTCGGTGAACGACTCGCGAATGACATTTTCTGTCGGTTTTTGCAACAAATACAAAGAGACTCATAGTACCAATTGGTACGTGTTGGAGGCAGACTCGTTGCGGCGACGAATCTGTTGCAATAGTCTGAAAAAAATATATTAATATTAATTGAATTATATCGTGCCCACACAGTTTTATGAGACCCCAAACATATTAATTATTATAAAAAAGAATACAAAGTTGATGCGTGGGAAGAAATAGACATCGCAGTGGGTGACAATAAAACAGTAGAAATTGTTTAATTGGGTACGCCACCACCCTCGAGGATTTCGTATTTTGTTCTAAGTATATTAAATATAATTAAAGCACCATGACATAACGCTATCATAACTACGGTTTCATTATTGTCAGACATTGTTTAAATGATTCCAAACTAAATGAAAGCTGGATCACCTGTATTATTTATAGTAAATTGAACTCAAATAATTAGACGTTCGTGATATGTTCGACTCGCTTAACGGATTGGAGGATGATCGCAGTGGACTTGCTGTGCATTCATTTCCCCAGATGATCAATCACTGCGAATAACACACTGACTCTGCTCGCGCTTGGTTTTGCATATCTATACGCACCGTAATATATTTACTTTTATTTCTTGGTATTCCTTAAATGACAAAGAGTAACTATGCAATTTGTTTTAATCAGCACGGGTTTCTTGCTACAATTATGAATTTGGCCTGCCTCAGTTTATAGCAGAGACATTGATCGCTGCAGCCAAGTTGATGTGATTTATACAGATTTTTCAAAAGCTTTTGGTAGACTTGATCGTGGTATTTTGTTACAAAAACTGTTCAATAATGATCTTACCGTAGCGTTTGTTAACTTTTTATTATTATTTATTTAACAGAAAACTCAATGTGCAATACGGTGGTCTTAACTCTATGGAAGGTGCTAGCGTAAATCTGCCTTGACATTACTCGTATTCGACACGAAAAGTTAAGCAACGGTAGTCGCAGTCAGAAATTTGAGGATAACCCAAGTGAAACGACCTTATCCCGTCTTCTAGCGGATTGTATATGATCGTACTCGCAGACGCTATGCAATCTTAGGCAAGGGTTGTGTAGGTAATATACCATCCTTCGGATAAGATGTAAAGCAGTTGGTCCCTTGTCTGTTAAATGTTAGGCAAGTAAAACATCCCTACTCTTCGATAGAGAAGAGGTTTCCAGATTGGGAGTAGCTCGTCTCCTGGTGTCGGTAATTGGCCTTGGTAGCGGAAATAGGCCGACGTTAAATATATGATTAAAAAAACTGTCGAAATAACTGCAACTTCTGATGTTCCTCAGGGGACTGTTCTTTTTACCTTTGTCATTTATAATATTTATAAATGATATCCTGGAACTTCAAAGTGGTCCTCTGTTATACGCTAATGATGCAAGTTGTATTTTGCTGTAAGTAATTTAGGTGATTGTCAAATCTACAAAATTATCTGCAATAAATTATCTATGGGGTGATAAAAATATGTTACATTTTAAATAGTAAATATGTTAGTTTTACAAATAAATCCAATTGAATTTCCTATTGTGCTAAATTATGTTCATTTACGCAGATGCAATCAAAGATCTCGGCGTAATTTTTGACAGCAAATTAGCTTTTTCCTATCACATAAACACCAAAGAATTTGTCCATAATAGTACACTGTAATTACTCTCCAATTCATTTGTTAGATCAAAATTAGATTGTGTTTAAATAATATGGAATCTGAATTATGCAGTGCATAAACTTGCCTTGAAAACCCCTAAGAGTTTTTTGTAAATATCTTTGGTATACAAATGACGATATTTGTCCAGCAAGAGGTACACCACAACCTGAACTTATATTACATTTGGATTAAAATCGTTACTACTACAATGGTCATGTAAGTGTATCGTATTGATTGTGGTTTCCTACTCTCTAATTGAATTTTTATCTGTCTGGGTATTTGTAGCTTAAATAAATTAATAATATGAATATTCAGACAGTCGGTACACAAGCACATCACTGCTTGTCGAAACAAATAAATGTGGAGAAATATCTGAACACATATAAACTTGTATAAATTAAAGTCACAAATAATTGTTTTGCATTAATAGTAATTGACAAGCACAACCACGGGAAAAAGGAAAATGTCAAACTGATCAAGTGTTAACTGAAAACGGGATCGTACAAACTAAAAATTAAACGCTCCTTCTCCTTTGCTGCTTTTTCTTCTTCTTCTTCTTTTGTTTGGTTACGGTATGTCAATAATATTATAGTTTCATAGAATGTTTATAACCATTTAATTTGACAACTTGGATTCCAATGTGTAGTAAAAATGCTAGTTAATCTGAATTCGATTATTTTCTTCTAAATTCCCATCCATCATTATTTATATATTTTGTAATGATAATATTCTTTCTTCACTGGTTAGTCGATAATAAAATAGCTTATGACTCATAAGTTATACAACAAACATAATGAAATGCTTGTAATAAATAATTTTGTAAAATCTAATAAAAGGAGCGCTAAATCAAGCTGTTAAATATTACCATAAAATACAAGCCCATAAGTGCCTATCATTGACAACTCTTGTTTTTATTTTTTAATTCTCCTTTAAACCCTAGTTACGGTTCTGCTTTCGGCATGTATCCTTTATCACGAAGGACCTGTAACCTCTCAATATCTACCATGTTCGACACGATGACCGCTAAGCACGCACCTAAAATAACGCTAATGCAATTATAAAATATTGTTAATAACTTGTTCCCTGTTTTTTCTCACCAGTTTTTCGTTTATAGTATTGAGAAGAGTAATACATATAGATGTTAAAAGTGTATTTTACGACAATTTTCAGTAGAAATGTTTATTTGTTTAAAAAGAAAAAAGTCTGTAGATATTATTTACATTCTAGTAACATAACGTGATCTTTTAAAACTGTTAATATCATGATATCAACAAAATCCAGTAATAAAAAACAGTGATTCAGACAACAAATACTTGCATAACAAATTGAGTTTTAAAAAACTCCACTCTTCTAGTGCAAATTTATTTATTTCTATCCACAACATGTCTTATATGATAATGAGATTACGTTTATAGCCTTTCCCACTAGATAAATCATCTTGCTATCTCCTGCAAACTCTTTTTTTCAGAGAGACATCATCGCCATTGTTCAAAATCTGCACCCAAACATATAGCAGATTTAAAAAAAAATTTGCTTATTTTATAATCAAGGTAAAAAGTAATGATCCTTTCCAGTCCCTGTTATCCCTAGGCCACCGTCAAAGCCAAAAATATTGTTACACCACTGGACTGTATAGACTGGTTATATGAGACTGGAATTGTACGAGAACGGCCGGGAATATTCTGGAATGTTATAGACCGTGTGAATGGATGTATAATTAAGACGCATGGTGGACCGAAACTCAGTCTTAAGTTGAACGTGAACGAATGAAGAAGAAATAAAAAAGAGACTTTGTATAGTTAAGGCAATAATTAATCTGTTGTTGTTAATTATGAATTAGTTAATAAAGTAAGTAAGTAAGTGTTACCCAGGTAATACTTTCAATCAACGAATCTATGAGTATAGGTGTTTGTGGGGATAGTAAACACATGACAATTTGGTGTCGGAAGTGGATTGGAAGAGAAATTTCTAGAATATTCGAAAAGGTTCTACAGCGTTCTTCTCAGAAATTAGTGGTAACATGGAGAATTAAGCTACTGGACAGTGTTTGGAGGACTATTTCTAGAGTGATTAGTGACTTTAAAGTGGATTTTCGAGAAGTTTCTAGAACATTCGATTTAGAAATAGCTGCAAATACGCGAGTGCCGCTATTTGCAGCTATAGTAGACGCGTTGTAGACTGAGAAAAAGGACTACTAGTGCAATTTCGGGAAAATTATAGAACATCCTATTTGGAAACTACAGGAGATACGTGAACTGTGTCGACGAAGACTGTTATAAGTGACTTTTAAGTGACAAGTCTAGAACATTCGACTTGTACCACAGAGAGACGTGAACTGTGTTAACGGAAACGAGTTATAGACTCAAAACAAGACTTAATAGTGACATTTTGTAAAAGTTCTCGAACATTCTATTTCACAATTATTGGAGATAAGTGAATTTCGTCAATAGGAAAGTAATATAGACTCTAAATAAGACTTTTTAGTGCTGTTTCGAGATTTTTCTGGAACATTCCAAGTTATTCTGTACTGAATATACGTGTCGTAAGCAATGCAATAACAGGGCATGGCGGAGAAGCGTACACAAACATCATTGGTACAACATGAACTGAAGAATTAAGAAAGATCATGAAGAATCAAGAAAGATTATGGAAGATCAAGAAGAGAAAGTGACATGAAGAGTAAGATGAACAATGGGAAATTAGGGAAGTTCAAGAAAGAAAAAGACAGGAAGAAGAGATGACTTAAGGAAAATGATGGAAGACCTGGAAATAAGACGCCAGGAAAAAAGAGGACTTGAGAAGAATTATGGAGGGCCTGGAAATAAGACGACGGGAGGAAAACGAAGGTATAAAGAGAAGCCTAGAGGAACAGCAGGCAGCCATTTTCTCACTCATTGAAAAATGTAAAGGAGATGTTATAGAAAAAGTTTGTGAAGTCGAAGGGCAAGTTAGTGATATTAAAGGAGAGCAGTGGAGTAGGGAAAAGTCAGTCAAGTTGAAGGGGAAATAACCGAAGTCAGAGGAGAAGTAGCCCGACTCAAACAACAATTAAGAGAGAAGGCTGGCCAGTTGGTACTGTCGTTGGTACTAAGTTACAACCACCTTCCTTTGACGGTCAAGGTTCATGGTCAACTTATAAGAGACAGTTTGAGGCAGCAGCACGTTCAAATAACTAGAACGATGAGGAAAAAACAACAGCACTGGTGTTAGCACTAAGGGGCCCAGCATTAGACCTGCTCCAAACAATTCCTGCCGCACAGCAACAAAATTTTAGCATTTTGGAGGCAGCGTTAGAACTAAGATATGGCGACCAACATCTCGCCTAAGCATATCAGGCTCAGCTAAAATCATGCAAACAACAGGGTGGAGAAAGCCTACAGGAGTTCAAGGCTGCTGTAGAGAGATTAGCCCATCTAGTCTATCCTGATACACCAATAGAGTTTCAACAACAATTAGCAGTTGGTGCATTTATTGATGGAGTAAGATACCAGGAGTTTAGGCGAATCCTTAAGTTAGCCCAGGCACACACGAAGTAGTGAGGCCCTAGTACATGCACTTGAGATTGAGGCTGCCTATGAGGATACCACACAATCAGACCAGAGAGTGCGAGTCATGGCTGTGGAAGAGGCCCCGGCAGAGAAAACCAACCAAGTCGTATTAACCGAGTTACAAAAGTTGATCGCACAACTATTGACAACAAAATAGCGGTAGCCCGAATAGAGGTATCCGCCGTTATAAGTGTGGCAAATTGGGACATATTAAAGAGGAACTGTCAATATTCAAGATGTAATGTCCCAAGTACAAAAGACCATGCAACTACTGATAAACTCGATTCTCCAGCCGAGACAAAACCAACATCAAAGTAGTGGGAGACAGAGTGGAGGAGACATGCGCTGTTATAAGTGTGGCAGAGTGGGCCATATTCAGAGTAACTGTCGTCAGCGCAGCCCTGAGAGGGTAAATGTCACAGCCGCAGGAAAACTGGGGAGCTGGTACTTTGGAGAATATGGCAGATGGCTTTTCCAAACGACCGTGTCAGAAAGATTGCAGCCTTGCCACCATTATTGGACAAAAGAGTCGTTAAGGGAAGCGCAGTTAAATGATAAGGAAACTGCTCCTATTCTGAAATGGAAAGAAAGAGGAACCCGTCCCGATTGGAAGGACATTTCAAATAAATCAGTGGGGCTGAAGGCTTTATGGGCCCAACGGGACTCCCTTAGAGTAGAGGATGGACTGCTGCAGAGAGCGTGGGAAAGTCCAGATGGGAGGAAAGTTACCTTGAAAGTGGTAATCCCCAGGTGTCACGTAGCAAATGTACTTCAGCAAGTGCATAATGGAACGTCTGGAGGATATTTTGGCATCAACAAAACCCTGACAAAAATAAGAGAACGTTTCTACTGGGTAAACACAAACAGTCGTCAAGATGTGGATGCTTGGTGCCGCCAATGTGAGCTTTGCGCGCCAAGAATGGGGCCACAAATAAGAAATAAGCAATATAGCTAGGGCTTTTTTTTGAGCGAATTGCAATAATAAGTGACCGTATGAAGGCTCGTTATGATTTTAAGGCTAATTCAGGAGGGTATCAGGTGGTTTGGCTATATAACCCAGAACGAAAGGAAAGCAGGTCGCCGAAGCTTCACCACCCTTGGAAAGGACCATACACTGTCGTCACCAGAATAAACGACGTCGTATACCGAATTCAAAAAAGTCCAAAATCAAAGATGAATGTGGTGAATATAGAGAGACAAGTATGCAGGGCACAATGAATTGCCTGATCGGGACGTTCAATCTTAAGAAGGGGCAGTGTTATACCACTGGACTGTGTAGACTGGTTATAAGAGACTGGAATTGGACGAGAACGGCCGGGAATATTCTGGAATGTTCTAGATCGTGTAAATGGATGTATAAATAAGACGCACGGTGGGCCGATACTCAGTCTTAAGTTGAACGTGAACGAGTAAAGAAGAAATAATAAACAGACTTATAAGTAAGTGTTCAATTGTTGTTAATCATTAATTAGTTAATAAAGTAGTGAGTAAGTGTTACCTGGACTTTCAATCAACGATTCTATGAGTATAGGTGTTTGTGGAGATAGCAAACACGTGACAATATTGACGCTCGCTTGTGATGCTTTCCATATCTACAAAAAATATTAACAAAAATTTCAACTTATTTTGGCAAGTGGCCACGTTCAGTGGAATATTAATCAGAAGAGGTTTGATAATTTTCTTTTGCAACACAGCGGAGTCAACATGCTGAATTAGACAGGATAATTTCTTCACGAAAATCCACTACGGAAGAAAATAATCACATCAAGAAATGAACACCATTATATTTTTTGTAATTAGGTTTCTTTCCGATACACAGCTAACAAATTCCATATATGCTATAAATTTAACGTTACTTACTACTGTATCAATCCTATATTACTTTTTTGTTCTGTGTAATATAAAAATAAACTATTTTAATTAATTGGTATGACGGCGCTAACTGTTAAAAAAATTTAAAGGATTACTTCCGAATTTTAAAGTTTTACAACCAATCCTAGGAATAAAGCAGCTGCAAATATATACCTTAATAAATTAGAAGATATGCAGAAATAGATATTGAAAATAATATTTATAGAAGAACTTATCTTTTCCAGTGATAACTTCTGTAAAGAATATTAGATATTAGACAACTATTTGAATTAAAGATTATGATATTCAATTTTAAAAACAAAAACTTTCGATATTTTCCTCTGTTACCAAACTAAACATAAAATATCGTGAAGTACAACGATTTTGGCAGTAGGGAATTATGATTAACGAAGAAACCCAAAATTATAAATTTATAATAACATTAGAAATCTATCATGTGATTATGTTAAAATTAATGATTTGAAGAAATCTGATTTTAGAAAAACAAAAAAAGAAAAATGTGTTTTTTATACATCTCCATTTCTGTACCCTGGTATAATGTTATGTTTATCTAAATATGTTTTATTTGTGGAGCAAATTTTCTTATTATATATCTATTGTAAACCGTAATATTTCCATAGTATTTCGAATCTATTTCCATTTTTACTCAGCCAGATATAATTTGTAGGTACTTTTTATATTTGTAGCCTCCTATATTTAAAAACACTGATATGAATAATTATGACTGTTATTGTGAATGAAATAATGCAAAATAGTAGGTTCTGAACGCAAACGATAATTAAATCATTAAAAAATTCTCTAAAATCCTGCACACGTGTGTGGTACTCATACGTACTTTTGCAGTTGGCCCTGCATTTATTAAAAGCTTTGAATCCCCGTTGCAAAATTACTACAATTCTGTCGTAATTTATTCATAATATTATCTGAAAAACGAACAAGATGACTCTAGAACTTTATAAAACTTTCAGGTATTTATTACAGACTCGAACAGCTCAGGAACTTTTAATTATACATGATATAGTTCCCAACAAAATATATCTTGTCAAAAATATATAGTAAAGCAATATATTATGTTTGAAATATGCAAAGCAGAAAATCGATGGCCCCGAGTGAAAAATTAAATTTCAATCATAATCGGTACGCATGCGCGCGCTTTTACAGTAAATACAGCTCGTTTAATGTGATTAGGGTAATCACCGTGCACGCCTATGGGCTCTTATCAGCTTTTTCCGAAGCTCCATTGCAATGCCTCATGCGAGACGAGATGCCTTCACGCTTTCAACTATTTTAATGCATTTGCGATTCGCCATCAGCGCATCGGTGTTGCAGAATTATTCTATTTGCACGTTATGATTGGCCGCTATATACAGGAAATTAAGAATAATGATGTTTAGATCGTTTTTGCTGCTAGATCCAAGGGTCAACCGTGACACCACTGATTCAAATTATACTTTTTATAAATTTGATTATAAAGATGTTAAACCTTTCTTGTACTACTATTTCAAATAAATTGATATATACCATTATACAAGGTGTCTCAATATTCCACGATAATCTGTTAAAGATAGATTCTCGCCACACAATTATGTCAATAATTGAGACATGAATGCCAAAATGCGATGGTTTTTGGAATATAAAGTGTTAAACGCGACTGGACCTTATCGTTTTTCAATATCTTCTGAATCGTTTGAGAAATCTATTGCAGTTTTGGTATCCAATAAAAGGATTTTTTGTTAAATTTCATAGTTTAGTTAATATTGACACGCGGAATGATTACACAGCCCCAAAAAAAAAAAAAAAAAAATTTCTGACCTAGCAACGAGACGAGTATATCCTTATGTATTTTTGATCGATGACTCCGAATCCGGGGGTCAAAAAAAAGTCTTACACCCCCCAAAAAAAAAATTTTAGAGCCAAAAAACAATCCCTGAATAGGGTATATGAGATAACGCTCTGAAAATGATGTTATCATTTTAATCAATCGTTTTGTTTAATATTTTCGGGAAAAATTGAATGTATTACGATAAGAATAAAGGTAAATTACAGCGTTCACCCTATCGGTATGAAACGCACCCCCATAGAGGGTGAGAACCACCCTCATCTGCCACCAAACCAATTGATAACGACAATGACTGAAAAACATTCATTTTATTGATTCCCATCTTGATTATTTCCCCGGAAAATTTATGTGACTATAGTGAAGAACAAGGGGAACGTTTCCACCAGGACATAGTCGAAATGGAAAAACGATATCAAGGAAGATGGGACGAACACATGATAGCAGACTACTGTTGGTCTCTGAAAAGAGACACGAAAGAACACCACAAACGACAGTCAGTAAGAAGATCATTTGAAAATAAAGTTAAAAGATGCCATAAAAAAAAAGATTAAAAAAAGAAGAATTAAAAGCTACTAACGTAAGAGTACATCTCACCCCCCTTCAGGGATGCGTTTTATACCCAAATGATGTTAAGATTGGTGACAAATGACTGCTAATATCCTAGCCATAAGGATCTCTGCAAATAAGAACATCCATATAATGAAATCGTTATCAAATTTTATGTTTTTCCTTTCTTTTTTCTGTAATTGAAGTTAAGGGTTTTTTTCATAACGCTATAGGGGTAGTTTTGGGGTATTACGGGGAATTCTACGTCAGTTTATTGCAAACCTAACGAAACTTAAACATTTTTAGATGTTTTTCAGTCATTGTCGTTATCAATTGGTTTGATGGCAGATGAGGGTGGTTCTCACCCTCTATGGGGGTGCGTTTCATACCGATAGGGTGAACGTTGCAATTTACCTTTATTTTTATCATAATACATTCAATTTTTCCCGAAAATATTAAACAAAACGATTCAGGGGGTGTTTTTTGGTTCTAAATTTTTTTTTTGGGGGTGTACGACTTTTTTGACCCCGGATTCGGAATCAACGAACAAAAATACATAAGGATATACTCGTCTCATTGCTAGGTGAGAAAATTTTTTTTTGTGGGGCTGTGTTATTTTTTAGATTATCTCTCTTGTGATATTCTAGAAAGACCATAAGAATATGTTTGAGAAATATCGAGACAAATTTGTCATATCAATGCATGAAACCAATACAAAATCGGACATTTTATCAGTGAGCTACTTACCGTGGTTTCATTGACAAAAGAGTAGATAGTAAAAAAATGCAAGAAGTAAATAAAATGGATACGTTTATCGTTCAGTTTCAAATCGAGTTGTGATTAGTTTACATTTGATTCGAAATTTCAATTATTAATTTTGGTTTATTTTCCCGCATAGAGGCATAGAGATATCTATTTAGTGATGGTAGGATGAGGAGAAAAAAGAACAAGAACATTACAGTCTGTTTAATGAAATTTCTCCAAATAGGACTCCTTTAACACAATGTACTGTTTGTCGTCTTATTAGAACAAAGGCGGTGGTGAAGAAGCTCCAAGATATGGAAGATCAAAAATGGCAACCGATGGAGATAAAACGCTTGATATTGTACTGCCAATAAAACCCTCAGATTTCAACGAGAATATTGTGTTGAATTTGGAGATATATCCTATATACGTAAGAAACTAACTTAAAAGTGAAGTTCTACCCCTATAATGTGACCATATTATGGTAGTTAAGCGAAGAGGATTTCTACCGAAGAACTCAGTTTGTGAAGGCTGCCTGCAAAGGTGCCTCTTTTGGCACCCACTGTGCCAGCTTTACTCTCAACGCCATCAGAAGGTTAAAGTGTACATGGGACAAAAATTCATTGAGCGATTTTTATAGAGAAAAATTTAATTTCTGATGGTTACCTACAGCTTTTCCAAAATGGTGTAATACCTGCTTGTTCGGTCTTATTCACGCAAGATAATATAAGGGCATTGCGTACGTGGATAGTTTATGGTTCCAACAGAATGGGCTACTCCATTCTCTGGAGTTGAAATTTCGAGGAAGATGGATAGGAAGATAAGGTTATATTGAATGGCCCGCTAAATCTCCAGACATGAGTTTTATTGGATTTTTTTAGGATATCTTAAAAGCAATGTCTACCGAAATATGCCCTAGATAATCTAGATAATCTCAAGATTTTCGAGATCGACTTGGCACTGTCTAGGAGATTTTGTTTGTTATTGAATGTTATATTTTTTTATATTTTTTTATAGTATGTTACACTACACTTTACATATTTCATAAAATTTTAGAGATACATAGAAATAATTTTTTTCAACAAAAATTCAGGCTTTTTACAACCATAATATTAGAAATGAGAATCTAATTAAAGGTGCAAGGTATAGATAGTCCACTAAAAATTCATTATATATTACCCTTTATAATTCAGTGAAATAAAGAACTCAATTATAATATTGTCTGAAAGTTATTTAAAATGTTTAATCGAGGAGAATTGCGAAAATGTAGAAGTAAAAAAATTGCAATTAGTAGTTATTAAAATATCATTAATAATAATAATCATTTCCCTGGCTACCATAAACATAGGAATAAAATAATTAACATAACTGTCAACGACTGACAGTGATTAGAATAATAATAATTTCAAAGATGCAAATAGATTTTTTTTCATTGCTTTAATTGAGTAACTGATTTTATGAACACCAATACGGTTTTTCCCAATCTATATTCATATACATAGTAATTCGCACTTATAATTCACCTTACTGTCTTATTCTGTTAAATTTTAATATATTTTGTGTATTAACTTCACTCTTTTTAATTAGTGTATAATTTCAGGAGGATTGAGGTAATTGGAGAGAATAATGAAGTTTAGAAATAAAAATAGGATTAGTACATTTTAATTATCTCAATATTTCTTGAATATAAAGACATGTTTCTATAATTTTAATATAATTAAAATTGTAATATTTACTGAGGCTTAAATATAAAATAAATTTTAAGTTTTAAGTGCTGAACACTTCACCAATTTAATTAGTATGCTTTTTCATTTTTAAAAGTTCTAGAGAAATAAAGTAGTTCTAGAGAATAATAAAGTTTGGAAAGAAAAATAGTTTAATAAGAAAGAGGAAAATGGAGCCACCGCCCTGCTTCTCCTATCGTCTTGCCGCCCTCAATCATTTTCAATATGAAATTTTTATGTATTGATCGAGTTTTTTAGCTGAGTAGGGGTTGATTGAAGAGTGAGGGGATGCAGCCACCGCTGTCACCTCGCCGGACATTGTCGGCCGATGGATTTTTAATATCATTACATACACAAACTCTTCTTTCACGACACATGCACGGACAAAAAAATAACTTACAAGGATGGATTTTAGAAGTTTAAGCCTAGACGTGGTAAAATAAAAAAAATACAAGGCTTATGCGTCTCTGACAAATTTCCTTGCTAGTTTTTTAGCAAATCGCTTACATTGTTGCCTAAACAAAAAAGTTTTTAATCGCTCAGTTACTATAGGTACATTCATATATCGTACTTACTATAAAATTCCTAATAATTGTATTTATAGAAGTTTACACAGTAAAAAAATCTTTTTGGTAAGTTCAGAATCTACCTGAGTAAATTCTTTTAAATATGTAAAATACTGGCCTTTATAAATTTTACTGTAATTTATTATTTTAATAGACACTTACTAAATAAAAAAAATGAATTTTTTACGGAAATAAAAAATAAACAAATGAAAACTAACATTATTACTCGATTTTGAGTGGACATGGATTGAAACCATTTAAATTTTGGTGTATCTGCTAAATCTCCACCAAGAATGAAACATTTTTTCTGTTTTCTTCGATTATTCAAAACAACCACTCTAAGTTCTTCCTTTAAGATCTCTCGGCATGCCTTCCTAATAAGGTCAGATAATTCGTTTAAATTTCTGGAACGATTTTGATCAAATACTTTATTCTTAATTACATCCCAAAAGTAAAAATCCAGAAGCTTTAAATCCGAAGATTTTGGTAGCCTCAATGGGCTGCTACAGCCTACCCATTTGTCTTCATTTAACCATCTCCTTATAATTAAGCTCAGTATTCAGTGCTTAGACGATAGACTTGAGATCAAGGAGTCTCGGGTTCGAATCCTGACTTTTAAATTGGATCTGACTTAAATCTCCATCATTTCGCTATCAGAGTCTGATTCTTCTTCATCGTTTGAGTTTGATACAGATTCTGTTAGTGAAATGATATATCTTCATATATAATATCATCTTACTGTATCCATTTCTCCCCTCATTAGATTTTTACAGTTTTTCCACGTCTAATCTAAAACTCAAACCATAAATCTTCAGTCTACTTCAAGAACACTGGGAATTTATATGCTTGTAATAGTCCTTCGTTATGTGCCATGTCAGTTCATTTGGTTTAAATTGACAATGATATGCCGATAAATGAAGGACTTCGTATCCTTGCTGTCTTAAAGTTCGTCAGTTATGTAAGTCTTGTTACAGTCACGTCGAAAGGGTTTTATTAAATCCCACAATTTTTTTTTCATTTAGATTTTGATAGTTTTTTCCAGTTCTGTTAGTCAACCATTTCTGCATTTTGCATTTCTAAATTAGGTCTGCGAAACTTGTAATGCTTATAGCATTTCAAAATGATAAATTTTCTGTCCGCAGGTATTACTTTGGGCATTATTATTAAAGTAGTGAAAGTGAAATTTGACATTAATAGATTTGTTTTGAAAATGTAATGACATTTTCCTTAACATATTATGTAAATTATAAAGAATCTACAGCACAGCAAAGACCATATTAGTTGTGATGTCATATAATAAATAATAATTATGAAACCTACGTGAAAGAGCATGACATACTGGTTGCCTATTATCAACACTGGAACTTGACCCTTATATTTATGAACATAAAGGGGACATTTTTCACAGTGTAGGAACAGCATATAATTTTTTTTATTGAAAGAAATATTTAAAGACCTTTACTTACCATCCAGCATACACAAAATATGTTGGAATATATACAAATATAGCGCATTGCAATAACTTTATTTTTATTATTATGAACAAAGTAACTATAGTGCACCATATTGTATACCTTGTAACATATTTGGTACGTGATGGATGGTAAGTAAAAGTTCTTAAATATTTCTTTCAAGGGAGAAAAAACTAAATAAAATTCTATGCGGTTTCTGTCAAAAGCGTCGCCTTTATGTTCATGAGCATAAGGGTCAAATTTCAGTGTTACATATAGGCAACCAGTGTGTCATGACTCAAATACATATGTTGCATAATTATGTGATATCATACTAATATGGTTCATTCGATTTTGACACAATTACTAAAACACATAATCTTACAATACTTGATGCTGTCAATCATTATATAGAGTAAAACTAATCGAAAAATCATAGCCACCCTTTATTTTTTTACATGGTGAATAAATTGTACTTAACAGAGTTTTTAATAAAAAATATAGTACCTATAAACTTTTGTCCACAACTGATGATAAAAATAAATCATGAAAATGTTTCTAATCTAGAAACATATATATCTTTTAATACAGTCGTAACCACGCAGATTGTTCATTATTATTTTTTAAAACTGACGGTTTCAGTCATCTTTCGTTTCTGCCAACTCGAATGGCGAAACATAGTCTGGGATGGAGGTAGTGGTTTAGTGTTTGTGGAATTTACTTTAGGGTTTAGAAATTATTGGATCAAATAGAATTCCTGCCGGTTTCAACTGCAATATTTTTCGCAGCAAAATCAGCAACAATAAATAAAGTGCAGCATTGTATAATTTAGTTGTCATATTGTATATCCATAAATCGACCAGACTAACACTCTGAGATATTATTCCATCACCAGCACTTAATATGCTGGGTGTTAGTTACAAGCGTAATGCTTAAAGCGGCTCACGGTTACAGGAAATGTCCAAGTCCGTTGGCAGAGCACACATATGTGGCCGATATAGTATAGTATATATAATTTTGATATATAGCAATAAGGTCGTAATACGCCACTTTTCAAAGCGCATCCAATCGTATATAAATCACTTATTAAGCGCGGGTCGGTCGGCGTTTACATATAATTTTCTATCCTCATCCATTTCAGTTGTGATTAAAAACCAGCGGCGAATTTCCGACTGATCAGACGTTGTTAGTGGTTCCATGCCCGACCCGCAGGAATGCCCTAGGATGAATGTTATCTGCAGAGTGCGGAAAATATGCACCGCATAATTATCAAAAGATTAACGTGTATGTAAAAACCGCTGCCAATTATTTAGGGATCAGAACTTCTTCACCGTAGTAAAACTCGACGTGTGTTGGAGTTTATAATAAAAAGTAATTTTTGACGTTTCCAAAATGTCACATTTTTTGACGTTTCAAAAAAAGTCATATTTTGACGTTTTAAAACAATTCGATGTGGGGTGGTTTGCAATAAAAGTAATTTTTGAAGTTTCAAAAAAGTCACATTGGTGGAATGTCACTAATATTTTAAAATTTGAAATGTCAAAAAAAAATTTACATTTCAAATTGACGTTTCAAAACTGTCACTAATATTTTTTTTGACATTTCAAATTTTAAGAACCGGTTTTGCTCATCAATGAACTCAATCTCTTCCTTGAAAGCTTTATCTCAAAAACTGTAGCTGCTATCGCGAACCAGACAGCACAGATACACCGACAGAAAATTTTTTTTGTCTGAAATTTTGTGTATCATCATAATTCGTCGAGAATCGTCCAGAAATGCAATAAGAATTTTAAAAATTTTTTCACGAATACTTTCCTCACTGAGGGGTGAGGAAGTAAAATAGGTGGAATTTTTGAAATGTACGATTATACGAAAATTGCTTCGACTTTTTACTTTCTAATTAGTATTACAAGTAACTAAACACAATATGGCTATTTATGCACAAAGTGGGAGTTTGTCCACCGAGGCGTAAGTCGCAATTGACAATACGCCGAGTGCGAAAAACACATTTTGCTCGAGTTGAATACAAAACTTGGTTTAGCATCGTTTAATGTGGTATATTAAGAATTAGCAAATTTATTCACTTGTTACAAGTGAACAAATTTGTCAGTTCTTAATATACCACATTAAACAAAACAGATCTGAAGATTTTCTTGGTTTCGCAGGTTTCGGGTGATTGGGACTAAGTGGGTCTATTAACCCTTGTGTCTTTGGATATACTTCACTGTAGATTAGGACCAGGCGTCGTACTTCTATATCAACACGTTCCTCTAACGTGAAGAGGGGTTGACCTTCTACGGTTCTGGCGGGTAGGTCATTTCTTCTGGCTCGCTCTCCCTTAGTCTTCTTCCACGCCGGCATGTACGTCTGATTACTATTTAAGTATTCTTTGTCATTAGAATTAGTATTTCATGATTGTCAAAAATAAATTCTTTAACTTTAATGTTCAAATTTAAATTTGTGCGAGTACAGGGCACGGAGGTTGAGACATGGGAATGAAGTCTGAACCACCTCTTGGGGATAATTTTGAATTAAAAATAATTTAGCAGTAAGCAGGTCGAATCTACGTTATTAGATATTAAGTTCAGTCACTATTCCACCATTCCCAATAGCTATAAACGATGTTTTTGTTAAAGGTGTTTGCCTCTGGAATTCGTTAAGTGTGGAAAGATTGGATATTTCAGCTTTATGGGCTTGAAGAAAATGGAGCTCGGGTAAAACAAAATGGAAATGATAGTTATCTTGGAAGAAGACAGTTTTATAAAGAGGTATAGTCTGAGAATTGCGAAACTTACTGATCGAGGTATGATCTTCTAACAGCGACGTAATTTCCAGAAGATCAAGATATTTTTTATTCATTATTTTCAAAACTGAATGACGATTAATTATTGCCGTGAGAATTTTTTGTAGCTTTCTAATGAATTACTACATTTACCAAAGATACAAGGCATACCTGATTTTCTCACATACCTGATATAATTTCTTTATTGATAGAGCTAGTATCTGATCTGGAAACTATAACTATAGTATTGAGTTTATTTCTTTATTATTTAAGATGCAAACAGTGTTTGAAATTTTGTAGATGAAGAAAATCAAGATTACTCTACTTCAATATACTATGTACATACATATGTATAAGAAAGTTGAAACTATAATAACTAGCCAAAAAAATGTGCACAGGACGTAGACTATTTAATGCGTCAAAAATAGTTTTTAAATTGCCCGCTTGGTATGAAGAATTATGATGTTTCACGTGTGACAAATATAACATTGAATGATGCAGGCGGATAATCCATGATAGAATAAACGATATAGAATAACTCTTAAACGTCCAAATTTGTGGTGCAGCTTTCCCTAACGCATCGTAAATTTTTTGTATACCTATAATGTGATAAAGAATTTAAATTTTAGGACAGCACTCGATGAAAATCTAACAAATGACTGAATCATTTCAAGCACTTCACAGTATCAGATTTAAATCGTCTAGATGGACAAATGTAATTTTAATATTGCAGAATTTTTGATGAAAGCTATATTTTACAACGCTTGGAGTGTTGTACTTTTAAAAAATGTCAAGTATAGAAATGTTCCAAGCGGGCCCCCATTTTAATAGATCAAAATTGGCCTATTTCAGATAGAAATACTCTTGCAGTTTTGTGATAGTGGTGATTTAGTGATAGATTCCTTGTCACGAGGTATATTATTATTTTTTCCATATATTGTTAGTATGTTACTTACTACATTTAATTTGTATAAATTTTGAAATAAGTTATGCACCCGATTATTTATTATACATTATAAAATAATAATATTCTCTGGGTCATAATTCATACTGCCAAGCGCAGTTAAAATTTAACTAGGACTTTAAAAATGTCCCATGTTATTGTAGTTTTAAATATATGTATATAATCATTTGATGCGATTTTTTGCGATCTTAATTTTATTTGGTATTTTTGTCGATGAGTCTGTTACCTACAAGAGAAGAGATTGACATGTGGCGTTCTACTTCGCTAAGAACCGCTTAGCAGGTATTCTTCAATTTGTTATGACGTATTTTAAAAAAGAATACAGACACAAAATTATTAAAACAAGTACCTACCAGTCGAACAAGTAAATATAACGAAGATTTTTTATCAACAGTAAAAGCACAAGAGCTTTTTTTTTATTGGATAAATTTCTCTTTGTAGCGAAATAATTTTCGAGAATCAGTAATTTTGAGAAAAACTAACAAGAAAAAATCGCGGTCTCGCCGAGTGTTTTGTCAGTTTTCTCGAGTAAAATTACTGATTGGCAAAATTTTGAGTTAAAAAGAAATTTATCCATAAAAGAAAAGCTCGAGTGTTTTTTGGCAAGATAAATTAACGACAGAATACGTGAACGAACAACAACAATAATTATCTTTATTTATACAATTATTTAAAGGAACAGTTATTAAAAATATTGACGATTTCGTGTTTTTTGTGGATTGCGGAATTGATTTTTCTATGTTTTTTGCAATTTGTTCAGTCGAAATTTTCCCAAAACGACTCATATTGTACAGTATAGTTTCAACAATACTTAAAAATTATAGCTGACAGGACAGATTTTAAAGTGACGTGCGACTACTAGATGTACTCTGATTTTGAGGAACAAGCATTTTTATCGGTGATAAAAAACGATGCACCTTTTTTATCGCTGTCAAAGTGACAAAAATGTGCTGTCAGATAGACTTTTTCATATAGGAGTTAATTTATCTTTGTTAAAAGTGTAAGAAAGTTTTTTTTTCGAAGCAATAAAATTTAAATTCTTTTAAAATAGTTTCAATCTGTCAATTCACCACTTAGAAATCTACCTACATACCTAGTCAATAAAAAAACGCTAATTTTGTGTCTCTAAATTGGTCAAATCTAAAACTATTCGCTTGTTCTGACTCTGCAAGCCAAATCTTAGTCTCATGAAAATATTCGCATACTTTAGGCTCCATTAAAACAGATATTTTTAAAAATGTTATCGAACGTCACTACAACCAGTATAACTCGGGTGGGAAATTTGATGAAAAACGGTTGAACCTTTCTTGAGAATGTGGAACTTAATTGGAAATAAACTTGAAGCAGGCCAAGGTTTTAGAAAATATACTGTTAGGAGTACTTTTAAACAATGTGTTATACGCAAAATACTTCTTTGAACCAAACTAATGTAA